>VONZ01001425.1:0-147746 GCA_012976165.1 Labeo catla | reverse complement strand
GCACCCAAGGTGGTTGCTAAGGTGTTGCTATGCCGTTGCTAGGGTGTCCAGGGTGGTTGCTAGGGTGTTGCTATGCGGTTGCTAGAGTAACTGGGGTGGTTGCTAGGGTGGTTGCTAGGCCATTACTAGTTGTCACAGATCATTACTATGGAGTGTTGTAGAGTTCTTAGCATGTTCTTAACCTGATTTAGCACTTAGCTAATCACTTTTAGCATGTAGGTATTCACTGCTAGCATGACTAGCATCTTAAGGATTCCTATTTGCTAACATGAGTCAAAAGAACCAAGTCCCATGTCTCTATGATGTTCTGATGTAGAGATATAGGACTTGCTAAATGGTTGCTAGGGTACTCTGTTTGGTTGCTAGGGAGTGGCTTGAAAGCTGCCAATGATGACGCACTAAAGGCTGCTTGCCAGTATGAATGATATAAAGCAACCCCCATGTCTCTATGACATTCAGATTTGAAGATATGTCTGTGTGGGTTTGGGTTACTAGGGTGCTAGCTAGCTAGCTAGCTAGCTAGCTAGATAGATAGATAGATAGATAGATAGTAATGGTTAGATGATAGATAGATAGATAGATAGATAGATAGTAATGGTTAGATGATAGACAGATAGATAGATAGATAGATAGATAGATAGATAGATAGATGAGTTTGAATGAGTTTGAATGGATTAGAAATACAGTACATAGAAGGGAAGTTTGATTGAGCCTCAAAGGATTCTGGGAGTTTTGACAGTTGAAATTTGAAAAGTGCTGGCTCATTTGAACATTCCGTCAATGTAAGTCTATGGGATTTTTCCCAGTTTTAAACATCATTTTTAGGAAAACCGTAAGTCCAATCAGTTAGAAAAGATATAGCAACTCGAGTCAGACCAGTCTGAAGATCTGGGCTGAGTTTGGAGTTTGTAGAGTTAAAGGTCTAGGAGGAGTAGCAGTCAGAAATTTTAGTCTCAGAAGAATAATAATAATAATAATAACTTTAAGTTTAAGTAGCATATCAGTAAGTTGGCTTTCTCAAGCCAACTTAATAACTTTAAGTTTAAGTAGCATATCAGTAAGTTGGCTTTCTCAAGCCAACTTAATAACTTTAAGTTTAAGTAGCATATCAGTAAGTTGGCTTTCTCAAGCCAACTTAATAATAAGTTTAAATAGGATTTCAGTAAGTTGGCTTTCCCAAGCCAACTTAATTAAACAACTTCATTTAATTATTGTTTAATTCTAATGCTTATTGAAGTGATGGATTTTGCATTTCTTTAATAAAAAAGGTATTCCGGCATATTAAACATTGGATGCTTTTTTGGAAACTTAAATTTGGTATGTTTAGATTAAGTAGCCAGGCTGTGATCAATCAATAAATCACAACAATCCCGCACTGCCAATGCGATACAGACACAGGCACAGTGATTCAATGTTAATGCCAAGTCTAAATGCAGCCTAAGAACAACAAAAGTATTGACTTTTAGTTCTGTTAATCTTTGTTAGATTCATGGTTACTTTTAAGGTATACTGTAAAATGAAAAATGTCATTATTTACTCACCCTCATGTGAAATAGATTTAACAGAATCATAAACTTACCATACTTTTACCATATTTGATGCAATCATTCAGAATAATCGGCAATCAGTATCAGTGGAGAAATTTAATATCTGTAGCTTTCTACTTTTTTCATATGTGTTTTTGAACCCTTCTGCCATATTACATGTAACATCATTGGTCAAAAGTGAAATTCCCTGCTTTGCTAAATTATTACCAAATATTGGATTCAATACAGGTTACAGATTTCTGATTTCTGATCACTGATTTGAGCTTATGCTTTTGAGTGGAAAAACAAACATTTGCGGATTATCAAAAGATTGAATTAAAGATTTGCTGATAATTTAGCACTACAATAGATTTATAGGCTATTTTTTACCTACAAAATAAAATTTAGAAAGTATTGTGGTACAAAAAAAAAAAAAAAATCTGCATTTATCAAACATGCGTGCGTGGTTCTTACGCACACCAGAAAGTAATTATTTTTAATCCTACTTAAGCACTATGCTCGCTCACAGTCATTTGTATTCAGAAACACCTTCAATGAACAATATATGGTGACAACACCTCCCTTTATAAATCACGTGAATGTATATCTCCTTGCCGAAATCATGGCAAAGCAGTACCACTTGAGAAACCGTTCTGTGCTTGCACTAAAGCCTCGTTCAGACTGTCAGCCAAAATCCGTTTTTGTCCATATCTAGATGGAATCGGATTTGAATAACTGACTGTCCACACAGTCATATCGCAACTGTTCAAATCCGATTTGTGTGTCCATAAGCGCTCTTTCGTTTTACGGAATGTGCGTTGGTTCTATGGCAATGCCGTTGCGTTGTTATGCCAACTCTAAAATCAACAATAACAGCATTACAGTTTGCAATATAGATGCTGTCTTGTGATATGACAACGTTGCCGTCGCATATTTCGTCTTCTAAAGCAGCGGCAGAAACGCAGGAAGCTGGAATGTGCGACTTTATTCTGTGCTGCCGTCTCCGCTGGTTTCAAAACTCAAAGAGGTGCGTATACTAGCTGTATATTGTCTTTTCCCACTTGATTTGCAGTTCGCAACAACACAAGCTCGTTTCTGCAAAGACGTTTATGTTTTCCACAAAAACGTCTGACGTGTTTACGTTTTACATGGCATGAAAACGCGAAAAAGCAGAAATCCGATTTGAATAGGATTCCAAACCACACATGAATGTAGCTCGAAACGGATTTGACCAAATCAGATTTCATGTAGTTCGTTGCTGTTCAGACTACCTAAATATGATCGGATTTCAATCGGATTTGCATACAAATTGGATATGGGCTGACAGTCTGAACGAGGCTTTACATAAACCCTGCATCGGAACTTGCAACAAACATGGCAAGGCCATGTTGCGCTGGTTTAGAAAATAGGAAGAATTTTTGCCATGCTGTCAAAACTAGGGGTGTTCGAAAAAATATTAATATATGTATCGCAATTCTGTCTTCTAACGATTCTAATGGATTCACAAGTTTCAAAATGTTCTGAAGCAGCAGTTCTTAATCCTGTTCCTTTCATCTCCTGCTCTGCACATCTCTCTGTCTCACTTGATTCACTGAGGGGACATTTCAGTTACACTGCTGTCTATGGAGGGCCAGAAAGCTCTCGGATTTAATCAAAAACATCTTAATCTGTGTTCTGAAGATAAACAAAGGTCTTACGGGTGAAACGACATGAGGCTGAGCAATAATGACAGAATTTTCATTTCTGGGTGAATGATCCCTTTAAGACAAGGCTGAGGATTATGGGGAATATGTAAAGAATACATATGCAGAACTTAATTTGAAAGTCTTGGTTTTACATACCTTCATTTTAACAAAACAATATTGATTTTCCTCTGATAACCTCCTGAGCCTCCTCACACAAAAAATAGTAAGCATGGAGTGTGAAATGAAGGCAATGAGGAGCTCAGTAGCCGCCATGTATGAGCTTTATGCTCGTGCCCTGGGTGATGGGACTGGTCAGCGAGCAGAGATTAGCCTTGATGTGTGTGGCACCACTGATGAACTCCTCTCTCTAGAAGAGAAGCTAAAAGACGAAACATTTAGGAAGAGAGTGGTGTGTTACTGGTGATCTGTCTGTGAAACACTGAATTAACAGATTTATGTTAATTAACAAAAACATCAACTGATCCATTTAGATGTATTCCATCTTGCAGACACATCATTTGAGCCTTGTTGGAGGTCCAAACTCTGGAGAGAACACCCGACGGGTAATGCGGGCAGTGGCCTCCTACAACGTGTGGAAAGAATTTAGCCTGAAGGGGAAAAAAGGGAAGAGGCCACTGCAAAACATGAATGTTATGAAAGTCATAAAAAGTAAGCTCAATCAGTCAGTTAATCCAAAACAATGAGTATTTCCAGTACCTTTTAAAATATTGTGTCATAATTGTGGGTCTTTATTTTACAGAGGCAGTAATGAGATCCAATCCTGGACTCCATCAAGCCAAAGTGAAGGACATAGTGGCAGACACACTTAAGCATGCCCCAGCAAGGTGTCAGAATGTAAGCTTCTTTTCTAGTTCAGTCTTCAGGGTCCTAAAATATAATTTTCACGGTTTGAAATGTGCTTAAATTTTGATTATGTTGTTTGTTAGGACCTGGTTTTGGTGCTAAAATGCTTTGTGAAACACTTGCAGAGCAAAAATTTAGGAGTCCTAAAATTGGGACTGACACGCCCATTACCAGTGCATTTTAGTGTAAACGTCTATTATGTTATTATTAATATTTATATTTGCATGTATGTTTTGGAGCTACTTGTTAGTTATTCTTAACATGCATTTGCTTTGATTTATTAATTCGTATTTAAAAAAAACCCAACAACAACAACAACAACTAGTACTTAAGTAATTTAATAAAATAAGAATAATCTATTACTTATTTATCCAACTAATCTGTCATTTACACATTTTTCAAACATTTAGCCATGGGTGCGTCTTGGTAACATGGCTTCTTTGAATAATTTTACATTTTGTTATATAGCAACAAAATTAGCAACTGTTTTTATTTATTCCCTATAATAACACATGTAACAGTATGTAACAATATAAATGTAACATTAATGGCCCCATCATACACCTGGAGCGATGCAAGTATTTTTGCTAGTTTCAGCCCGACGCAGTTATCATGGTCACGTTCAGTGCCATGTCATTTAAACAGCAGATGCACTTGCATCCATCTGTTCGCCCATGGGCGGGCTGGTCTGAAAACAAGGTGTGTTTAGGTGCATTGTTGGAGCATTGCTATTTTAAGGTAACTGAAAATGACTGCACATTGACAAACTAAAACCTGGTCTAAAGTCAATGGCGCAGTATTATTTTTTTAGTAATACATGCTTGTTCATACACCCCGCTTATTACACACACAGGAATGCACAGCAGCACAAAAACATGCCAAATATTTAAAATGAAAGGATTACAATGTTAAAGGAGAAGTCCGCTTCCAGAACAACAATTTACAAATAATTTGCTCACCCCATTGTCATCCAAGATGTTCATGTCTTTCTGTTCTCAGTCGTAAAGAAATCATGTTTTTTGATGAAAGCACTTCAGATGAAAGCACTTTTTCTCCATATAATGGACTTCATTGGTGCCCGATTTTGAAATTCCAAAATGTAGTTTAAATGCAGCTGCAAAGGGCTCTAAATGATCCCATCTGAGGAAGAAGGGTCTTATCTAGCTAAACGATCAGTCAATTTTTTTCGCAAAAAAATAAAAATTTGTATACTTTTTAAGCACAAAAGCTCATGTAGCACAGGCTCTGGGATGTGCATCCACAATGCTACGAATTAGAGATGGGTTGTTCTTGAACGATTCGTTCATTTTGAACAAATCTTTAATGTGACTCGGGAAGAACGAGTCGTCTTGGGGAGTGATTTGTTCAGTCGCGCATGCGCAACATCCTATTAGGTTCTGTACTGGAATTAGTTCATCTGTTTCGAGTCTTTGGGTTTTTCCGAGTCATTCGTTCATCTTATGGAGCTGTCGTGTGATGAACGAACGACCCGAAAACTTGTCATATAAGAGGTGAGGTGAACTAATCATAGACTAAAGACCCAGGTAAACAATGAATGAATCTTTTCTGTTTCTTATAGCATTATAGTTTTGTCTTGTTTGTAGTGTGATCAATGTTTGTGTAAGCAGTAGATGTGTTAGGGAAGTAACACGTAACATTTTCATTATATTTTGCTAAAATGAACGAAATAACTCGAAAAAAAGATTAGTTCATTTTGCTGAACAAGACTCAAAGGTCCGAGTCGGTAAAATGATCCGAACTTCCCATCACTACTACGAATCACATCTAAGTTCATCGTCCGTGTAAAAAAGGTTAAAAAAGGTTGAAAATGGCAAAAAACTCCATGTTATTTTCTCCTATAACTTCAGAATTGTTCAACATCGTTGTACCTTTTTGTTTGTAAACAGCGTTTGACTTACTTGCACTTTCTTAGTCTTTTCGTTTGCTTTGTAAACACTGGCTCTGTAGTTCCACCTACATTCTGCGTGACCTTTCGACGGGATTCAATAGTACGTAGCGTTGTGAACGCGCATGCCAGAACCTGTGTTACACCAGCTTTTGTGCTTAAAAAGTATACAAATTTTTATTTTCCGAAAAAAATTGTTTCGCTAGATAAGACACTTCTTCCTCGGCTGGGATCATTTAGAGCCCTTTGAAACTGCATTTAAACTACACTTTGGAAGTTCAAAATTGGGACACCAATGAAGTCCATTATATGGAGAAAAATACTGAATTTATTATTATTTTTTTTTTCAAAAAACCATAATTTCTTCACGACTGAAAACTGAAAGACATGAACATGTTGGATGACAAGGGGGTGAGTAAATTATTTGTGAATTGCTGTTCTGGAAGTGGACTTCTCCTTTAAAGATTATTATTGTGTACGCTTTAACCTCAAGCACAAGCAGATCCGTTTCATCTTTGAAGAAGCCTTCAGTCTTTGCTCTTGCAAATTTCGCCATGTAAATAACTAAACCAACCAAAATGGTCCAAGCACCACTGGCTTTTAAGGGTAATGGGAGAAGATAGATTTGTTGCAAGTTACGTCCCAAACACACCCATGACTCATTACACCTACAACCCTTCTGAACTATGCTCCTGGCGCGCTAACCGTTTTTTCCATTGTTAAACTAGCCAAAGTGGATTCGGACACGCCCTAAGTGCACCTGCGCCGTGCGCTTTAGACCATGCATTTAAATCGTTAAAATAGGACCTTAAGTGACATATTATTTTCAAGATGTTTCAATAGATGGCTTTTCCTGATTAATCTCAATTTTTTTTAAATGGTTTTGTGCGGTTTCCTGTGTGCCAGGTTAAAAACAATCGCTTCATTTTTACATGCCTTTCCTATAGCCGCACACGAATGCCTACATATTCACTGCACAATACCTCAATGAATTTATTGTAAACAATACTTTATTATTATATATGATTAATATAATATTCTAAATATGATAGTTTTATTATAAAATGTGTTCCAAATGCCAGACACCCATCTTAAAATTATACTGATTATCTGATTCTTACATTTCTTTTCAAAAATTCACTCAGTTATTTATAATATTCTTTTAGCCCAACTAATAATGAAACTTTTTACCCCAAATATTAAGCTTTTATTTATTCCTCAGTCATAAACAAACCTGCTCTGCCCTGCTGTCATGCTCTGAACTGCTGTTTTGAACTACTGGTTCAATCTATCTGGTATCAATTGCGAACAAATGATTTGTTTGTTTTAAATGTGAAATTCATTGTATGAAAACTAAAACATGATTTTTATTTTCAGCAGCAAGACCAGAGAAAGGCTGTGCAGCTGCAAAATGATGATGATGATGATGATGAGACACTCCTCGTTTTTGAAGATCAATAAGGCTTTTATCATTAAATGAAAAATTAGCATATCAATTAATTTTCTTTTTTCAAATAATTTTGATCAGCTCATTCAGTTTTGATTCTATTTAACAAATGATAAAAGCATTTAGTCAATGACATTTTCTATATTTTCCAATTCTCAACAACTTCTTATGTTTGAAAATAATTAATGTTAATTATTTATTAGCTTAATATGGAAAATGTCATTGACTAAATGCTAAATAAATGCTGTAAATGTGTTTCTGATCGTCACTTGATGTTTCCAGAGGCAGAACAGTACTTCATGATAAAACTTAAAAGCTGAGACTTTTTTCTTATCAGAAGTAACAAAGGTCAAAGCTTGCTGTGATTATTGGATGGCAGCCCTGATACAAGTCATGTTTAGTGATATTTTATTCCTGCATTAGCTGAAAACTGCATTTACCAAAAGATTGATTTTAGAATTTAACAATCAGTTCAATTATCAGTTTATTAAAATGAAGATCTATTAAAACTGAGCAATCAGTATTGTCAACCCAGTCCTACCAGCCATACAAGCAGCCTTTTTTGAACGCACAGGGCAAAAGGCTCATGAGGTAATCTACAGGGCTGTATTTCACAATTCAATTACTCATAGAGACTAGTATAGTGGTTCTCAAAGTGTGGAGCCTCGTTTTTGAACTGTGCAGAGCTGTAACTGAAGAGTTAGGCCTACTACGTTCCTGTAATTTAATGTCATTGAAGGTCATCATGGTGGTACATGGTGGCCAACTATTTTCTGATGTGGTACTTGGTATAAAAAGTTTGAGAACCACTGGACTAGTAGATAGTAATTAATAATCTAACCAAGCATAATGTATGATTTTAAAAATTACTTCATATCAGAATTATGAAAATGTGTGTCATAAAAAGAAATGATGTTGAAACTTGATGTACAACATACACTTTAACATTTTCATTTCATTTAGAAAATTGAAAAGGTCACAAACGATACCTCAGGAAGGCTGGAGAGATTTACAGTCTGAAAGAGGCAGCAAAGAGGGAAGTTATTATCAAAGTTCTTTGAGAATGCGTTTAAAGTTTAAATGTAAGATGAAAGTTTAATTTTCATTAAAAAAAAAACTAAATGTAACATACATAGTTCAACAATAGTAGACTTTGTAATACTTTTTTGGTACCTATGTCATGTTTAAAAAACAAAATACACACACACACACATGTATATATAGTACTGTACAAAAGTTTTAGGCCACTAGTATTTTCACCAGCTAAAAACTGGTTTAAATTAAGTTATTTCTATCTTTTGCTGTAGTGTGTCAGTAAAAAATATCGGTTTACATTTCCAAACATTCTGTTTGCCATTAATTGTAATAATCTAGTGAGATTTTTGTTTGCACAAGGAGTCTGGCAACAGCCAGTGCTCCACACAGAGATCTGATCTCACCATTATCCAGTCTGTCTGGAATGACATGAAGACACAGAACAAACTGAAACAGACTAAATCCAGAAGAACTGTTTCAACATCTCCAAGATGCTTCAAGAGACCTCCCTGCAAAGATACCTGAAAAATTTAGCACAAGTGCACCAAGGGCAGAAGCTGCTGTAAACGCAAAGAATGATCGCACCAAATGTTGATTTCATTTAGTTAATAGAAGGTAATTGATAAAGAAAATCTATTTATGACAGCATCCGCATTTGACAGCATTTTTACACAAGTGCCTAAAACTTTTAACAGTGCTGCAGCTTTGCAGGTAGGTTTCTTGAAGCATCCTGGAGACTTTGTCCCAGTTCTTCTGGATTTAGTCTGTCTGAGTTTGTTCTGTTTCTTCATGTCATTCCAGACAGACTGGATGAACTCGCTGTTGTCAGACTCCTTGTGCAAACAAAAATCTCACTGGATTATTACGATTAATGGCAAAATGAATGTTTGGAAATGTAATCTGATATTTCCTACTGACACACTACAGCAAAAGACCGACTTTAACTGACTTTAAACCATTTTTTAGCTGATGAAAATACTAGTGGCCTAAGACTTTTGCACAGTACTGCATATATATACATATATACATAAAAAAATCTTATTTCATGAATATGACAGATTTTCTATTCCATCTTTCAGTTTCCAAGACATCCAGTGTCTGAATCTGACTCTGACTCTGCACTAGAACTCATTGCGGAGGCAGACAGAGAGCTGAGGAGAACCTCATTTCACAGCAAAACACTGCACCAATCTTCAATGTAAAGAGAGAGAAGAGAGAAGTGTCAGTCTACAGAGGCCTCAGAAGACCCTGCCCTCTCATGGTGGGGTAAGAAAGACAAACTCACAGCTTTCACCATCTACCTCTGCTTTTAGGCCTCCTAAACACTGTCTGAAAAAGTGTTCTCCACAACTGGGGACAGAGTATGAGATCCTAGATTCAAGTCAACACGCTCATTTTCTTGTACAAAAATTTAACATTTGATTAACATTTTGGGTGGGCCAAATAATAAAGAAGAGACAGAAATATCTATATTGTTCCATTTACATAATGTCCTTTTTGAATGTTGTTTTTTTCTTTAATTCTGTATGCCTCTTTGTTAATTATAATATTGTTTAAATTTAGCTTCTTGAAGCACATCAACACCAGTTTTCTTTTCTTACTCCCTCACAAATCTAATTTCTTTCTGCAAATAAATAAATATACACACATTCATAACCTACTGAATAAATAAATAATTAATAAAGTGTGTGTGTGTGTGTCTGTGTATTATTGTTCCGTTTATAAATTATTATAAATAATAATTAATCAATTGGTAGTGATCTAAATGTAGTGGCATAGTACATTTACGTTTTCATATATGAACAAATTAGATAGTGTTAAATTAATTAGTGTTGTTAGGTAATTTTTATTGTAATTTATGTGTCGGTTTCTCTTACAGAAATGTAATTTCTGTAAATGTATCTACAACAACAACCAAATAATAATAATAATTAATTTCCTATAACCATTAAAACCAGTAGGAATTATGCATAGGCTTTCTTTTTTACAGCAGTGAATGTAATTGTATAACTTTATCTGGTACGTCTATAAGGAATATGGACCGTGAGATTATGTCTTCACAACATGCCAGTTTGGTCATTGGGACGTACTCAGCACGTTCTGACAACGCACCACTGCAACGTCGCCACAACGAATATGGGAATCACAAAGTTACGTCGCTGGAATGTTATTTGGTACGTCGCTGCGATGAATATGGTCCGGTCCAGTAACGTTGTCACGACGTAACTGTGTTAGCTGGGTATAGTTTCACCCTCACTTCCTCCCGTTCTCATCACTGATGTTAACAGTGTTACTGACACTCTCTGCTCCACTTTGTCTCCATCATCTTGTTTAGACACAGTCTGTCCCCTTCTCTTCCAGGCCAGCCCATACCAAATATGCTGTGACGTGTTAATTAACAATAATAATAAATAATAATAATAATAATAATGATACATTTTGTTTGTAATGTGCATTTTATACAAATCATTCTTACTGTTCATCATGATTGATATGATAATGATAAAGTCATAATAAAATAAATTAACACAATTAAAGTAAAATATAAACACCCTAGAATTAGTAACAATACAGAAAAAAAAAAAAAAATTATAAGAGTTCACATACACTTAAACCCTAAAACTGAGAAGCATGTTTAAGAAAAGTTTACTGGAAGTCAGGTATAATACAGTATGTGGCCTGATGCCAGTGGAAAGGACACAGACCAGACGTCACACTGTTTGACGGCAAATATAAATATCATGTGGCAGAATGACACTATACAGTATATATGGCCCGAATCTGTGGAGCGACAATTGGACACATGCTGTGAAACTACAACAGTACGACTGTCATCATCATCTGAATCCTGCAGAACATGAAACTGAACTCACTGTGCTTTTCAAACTGTACTCAGTTTGAGGTTAAAAGCATTTTAATGACAGATTTGTTTACAGTCAGCGATGAAGAGGGCAGGAGGAAGGTCAGCAGCAGTGGGTGAAACGAGAGATCTTGAAGATCCATCAAAATTCATTCATAACTATGTTTTCAAACCTACTACAACACACACATCTTATACTTATTCAGAGAAATCAGTATTCTTGGTGACAGCGATGTGTAGTGCAACATCTTACACAAACTCAACTGTTAATGGACAAATGAATGCATGACAGTTCAATCTTTTCCCATCATGTTTGGACTTAATGTGTTCGTAACATTGTCAAATGCATTCTGGTTATGGTTTGGAAAGTGAGAAATGCACCGGTAAAACTTTAGTGACACTTTTCTAGCTTTGTGTTTGGACTATGCAAATAAATTCCACAGGAGGAAAGAAGGGTGGGTCACCACGTGTCCCCCACTCTGATGAAACCGGCCAATCACAGCACGGAAATGGAGAAGAGCAGAACAGGATTTGTGCTCCTGCAGTGAAGAGTTTGACAAGATGAAACTCTTGTGTTTGTGAGACAGAAATAAATCTACACTTTGCAAATCTAAAAGAATTTTTCTCAGTGAATCAAATGTCCTGATCAACATGTGTGAATAAAAACTACAAATACAAATAAACTTCACAAATCAAACAGAGGAAAACATGCTGTGTTTTCAAATACATTTCAGATCAGTTTATTTCATGAATGAACAGAGTTTGAGTCGTTTATAACATATTTTAAAAACACAACACACATCAACCATCTTCACACATTTGTAATGAAAAGCTTTTATAAATCTGTTTATTATTAACAAAATATTAATTTTACTTTGTTTTAATTTTATCACTTAAACAAATCATTGTACTGTAAATAGACGGTCAGTAGATAATAATAATAATAATAATACTGATATTATTTTACAGTGCAACAGAATTATTGTAATAGTAACTTATAATTTAATTAATAAAATATAATTAATATTTTGTTTTTATTAAATACTTTTTATTTTACAGTATTATAGGATTACTGCAATTAAAAATTTCTTTATTTTTATAATAAAACAAAATAAAATAATTATTTTGGTTATTATTATTATTGTTATTATTATTACATACTGACATTTTATTTCACAGTGCAATATGATTATTGTAATAGTATTTAACAATAAAATAAAATTCATATTTTTAAGTATTATTGTTATTTAAATTATAACAAATATTATAAGAAATATGTTATGATTGTAAGTCATTACGAAAATATCAACAATGTAATAAATTAACTATAAATGTATTATTTAAATTACAACTATTTTAAAAAATCTATCAAAACTGTTATTATTACAATAATATTATTTTAATATTTATTCAATTTAAAAAATCTTTATTAATAACCACTTTTTATTTTATCGTAAGATGATAGCATAAAGATGTTAAAATGCAATAATATTATTAAAATATAAAAAACCTTAATATGCATTAATAATAATAATAATAATAATAGAATTAAAATACTGACTTTATTTTACAGCAATTATACCATTTTATTTAATTTAATTAAATAATAATACATTATTATTGTTGTTGTTGTTGTTGTTGTTGTTAAATACTATTTTTTAAGTGCAATATGATTACTGCAGTAATAAGGTTTTTTTATTGATTTGTTTTTGGGTATATTTTAAATAATAATTTGTTAATTGTAACAACAAAATATAATTTAACTTTATTTTTAAATGATATTTAAACAATAAAAAGTTACTGCAAGAATTACATTGTACTGTAAAGAAAACGTCAGTAAATAATAATAATAATAATAATAATAATAATAATAATAATAATAATAATAATACTGACTTTATTTTACAGTGCAGCAAGATTATTGTAATAGTAAATGTTATAATTTAAATAATTAAAATATATAATAATATTTTTGTTAACATTAAATACTTCCTTTTTATTTTAGTGTAATAGGATTACTGCAATCATAACATTTGTTAAATTAAATTATATTATTATTATTATTATTATATTATTTAAATTACAACAATTTAACCAATCAATAAAAAATCTTATTTCAATATTAATTTTTAATAAGTCAGTATTTATTAATAATAAACAAAGTATTAATTTTATTTCAACATAAATTGTTGTAATTGTACATCAATATCAATTATTATTACTATTATATTATTTATTTATTTTATTATATTAAGGAAAAATACAATTAAATGCTATAATAAGAAAACATTAAATATGATGGATGTTTTTTATTTATTATTATTTATTATTATTGTTGTTGTTGTTGTTAATTTAATTTAATTTTATTATCAAAAGATAACAAATTATGTTGGAATTGCAATATGTACATTAATATCAACTACTATTATTATAATTATTATTCATAGCAATTGTTATAATATTAAGTAAAAATACAAATAAATATATTTTGCATTATTATTATTATTATTATTATATTATATTATTAAATAAAATATAATCTTATTACATTTATAATATTTTATTATTGTTATAGATAACATTATTTTGTAATTGCAATTTGTACATCAACATCAAATATTATTATCATTATTATTATTGTTGTAATTATTATTTATTACTTTATTGTAAATATACCAATTATGCAAATAAATAAAAACTCTTAAATTACTGTTCCATATTGCACTGTAAAATAAAATTTCAGTATTTAATAATAATAATAACAAAAATAATAATAACTAAACTTTTTTTTTTTTATTTTAATCAATTTAACAAATGAGAAAAAAATACAATTGCAATAATCCAACTGTTCTGTAAAATAAAAAGGGAGTATTTAATAATGTAATAATAATATCTAAAATAGTATCGTAAAACTTTTTTCTTTAATATAACAATTAGAACAAATCAACAACAACAACAATAATAATAATAATAATAATAATAATAAGAGCTTTGCTAAATACTATTTAAATGATAACAAATCCATACAATTTGTAGTTGTAAGTAAAAAAAAAAAAAATTTGTATTTAAATTCTCATTTATTATTGTTATTATTGTTATTATTATTATTAATGAATATTGAGTTTTTACTTTTTTATATTACAATATTATTATTGCAATTACAACAGCTTTATTTTATTATTATCTTATATTAAATACTATTTTGGCTTTTACTGAATAAAAAAGAAGATATCTATTGACTTCGTTAAGAAAATATTAAAGTTGTATTGTTGCATTAAGTTTTGTTTTTTGTAATTTTAATAATCAAATTATAATTAATATTATTGATAATTTTGTTGTGATTATTGCTTTTTTATTATTTTATTAATTTATTAATATATTTATTATAATTTACATTATAAAAATAGACAAAATTATTTTATTTTATTATTAAAATGCTGACTTTTAATGATATATGACTATTGTAATATTCATAGTTTTTTTAACTTATATAAAATTAATATTTATTATTGTTATTATTGTTAATAAATGCATTATTACATACATACTATTTATTTAAGAGCACAGGAGTATTATTATAAACAGAACATTTTTTATTATTTGTTATAATTGCAATAATTGAATCTGAAATAATTAAAAGTAATAAAAAGTGTTGATACAAATATGTCAGTTGAAGTAATGTTTGCATTATATCTATAATATAATACTTGTTCATATCAATCCAATATACAAAAAAAAAACAGTAAATAAAAATATGATTTTTGTCTATAAATATACTGTGATTAAAACATGAATCTAAATATGTTAAAATATATTCTGACAGTTTCTTTCACTTATTAAAAAAATCTTATAATCATTTATTACAGCTTTACTGTAGTTACAATAATATATTTTATTAAATGCTGTGATTAATGTCATATTTTATAATGTCAGAAACTCATTTCAGTCTTGTGAGGAATCGATTATATTCACGATACAAACATCAATTAAAATCTCAAGTTGATTTTTCATTGTTTTATTATTTCTGTACATAAAAAAATAGAGAAATTAATTACATGTTCTTCATCAATCATGATTGTGACATTTTTACATTTTGTAATAAAATGAATGATTGATGAAACAGAACAATAAAATCACAAATACACACTGATGTTACTGTCTATATGGTGATTTCTGACACATTTATTCTGTTATTTGAGTGACAGAAGTTGAGCTGCAGTATTAATGTCATGAAGAGACTCAATAACATCTCACTCTTACTGATTCATCATCAGCTCAAAGCATTATGGGTACAATCTCTCATCAGTCTATTCTGATTCATCAACACAGTTTCACTGATGACCAATAATCAACATAAAACCCAGGATAGAGAGTCTGAGTGAATGTGATCTGTTCTGTGTGGATGAGACTCATTGTGTCAGAGACGCTGTAGAAGGACAGAGTTCCTGCACTCACATCCACATACACTCCTATTCTACTGATGATGGACTTCACAGGGAGATCAGTCACTTTGTTATTGTGCCAAAATGAGTAACTGTAGGGAGAGCAGAACAAACTCCAGGACTGATCATTATGTCCAAACAGACACTCATCACCCCGTCCCTTCCTGCTGATGCTCTTATATGACACTGATATACACACACCATGATCTCCACTCCAGCAAATCTCCCAGTAACAGCGTCCACACACACTCTCTCTACACAACACCTGATGATACACATCAAATCTGTCTGGATGTTTAGAATACGACTGTTTCTCATCGACAAATGTCACCATTCTGTTCTCCTCAGACAGGATGAGTTTAGTGTTTGCTGTGTTTGGATCCAGTGTGAGAAAACAGGCATCTGAACACAAGAACAGACACATTTATAACACAACAACAATCACTACAGCTGTGTGTGTGTGTGTGTGTGTGTGTGTGTTTGTAGACGTACATTTCTTCAGTCCTGCTGTAATCCTGGATTCTCCTCCATGATCCACACTAGAAAACACACACAGACAGACACACATTCAGACAGTCAACAAACTGTTGCTAGGCAGTTGCCAATGTACTCAGGGTGGTTGCTAGGGAGTTGCTATGTAGTTGTCAAGGTACTTGGGTGGTTGCTATGCAGTTGCTAAGACACTCAATGTGGTTTCTGGGGTGTTACTATGTAGTGTCTGGGATGTTCTGGGTGGTTTCTAGAGTGTTTCTACGTAGTTGCTAAGATGCTTGCTAGGCTGTTGCTATATGGTTGTTAAGTTACTTGCTGTGTGGTTGATAATACGTTCTGGGTAGTTGCTAGGGTGTTGCTATATGGTTGCTAGGGTAATTGGAGTGGTGGCTAGACTGTTCTATGTGGTTGGCAAGGTACACAAGGTGGTTGCTAGGGTACATGGTGTGGTTGCTAGTAGGGCTGTGTATCTGGATACTGGACTGCAGTGAATTTCATCAGAATTGAGTGAAACAGCTGTTTATTACACACTGAATACTGTAGATCATTGATAACTACAGACAGAGCAGACAGTTGAGCTCATATCATATAAAATCATATATAAAATCATCTTTAAATTGCTGGTAGGTGATCACTGCACAAATAATAACACAATCTCTACTTTAAAAAAAATAAAAATGATAAAAATGAGAAGTGTTGTAAACTAATGCACTGTTTTCACTGTAGTTCACACACACACATTCACACACAGAAACTTCAACGCTGACCTGCAAATTTTACAAATAAAATATTTTAACTGCTGAAGAGCTGCATGATCTTCCTCTGCAAGGAGTTTATAACATCACTGTTATTTGAATCAATTAAAGTCACAGCTGCACTGATAAATGATAAACAGCAAAAATGGAAGTAATTCATACAGACACAGACTCTCTCTCATAAATGAACACTTGATCAATGACATTTTTCTGAGAATAGATTATGAAGTGTAGATCACTAAACTGTGAGTTTATGGTGTTTTCAGAAAGCAGTGCTTTTATCTACAGTCGAGAGAGAGCATGTTCACATGGATGCCAGGTTGACAAAAATCGGTAACACATTTATCAGATATTTCAATATTACAGTGTGAATTACATGTGAGTCTGTTTCAGTGATTACGTCTCTTTATATCAGGCAACATCATTTGTGTTCCTCTGTGTCCAGATTCAGCTTTGTAGTAGAATATAATATACTCTATTCACTGTTTTTCTGTTTTATTTAAATTAAGTACAGTTCACTGCTGATACAGAAACAACTGCATCAAAACCCTTATCAAGTAGTACTTTGTCATATGTATTGAACACAGTCCTAGTTTCTAGGGTCTTGCTATGCTGTTGTAAAAAAGAAATAAATAATTAAATAAATTGTTGTGAAATATTATTACAATTTAAAATAACTCAGAATGATTTCAGAAATAAATTATTTCTGAAGGATCATGTGACTGAAGACAATGAAGACTGAAGTAATTGCTGATAAAAAACAACTTTCAGAGGAATAATTTTATTGTTAAAGTATTTTAAAATAGAAATTTATTTTATATTTCAATTATACTGCATTATATTACTGTTTTTATTTTTGATCAACTGACACCACTGATATATATATATATATATATATATATGTGTGTGTGTATATATTAGTGGTGTCAATTGATTAAAAAGATTTTTTTTTTTCTGAAATATATTGCAATTAATCCAACCCAAAATTAAAGTTTTTAAATATACTTTTATATTGCAATAATTTTGTATTCAATCTTCAAATGAATATACAAACAGCATATACAGTATCTTTTTAATATCTGTTTAATGGCATCCTTTTTTGTTTGTTTGTTTGTTTGTTTTTAGGTTTTCACCTCCGGCTAATCGTACGCTGTCGTGTCCGTCTGTCTGTGCGTTCACACCGCCGCCGGCGAGAGCGTCAAAGTGTCCTGAAGTCATTCGTTTTCAATGTGAGCGAGTGGCGAGAAGCAGCGCGGTGCGTGTTGGACGATGTGGGCGTCGGGAAGAGTTGAAGTCAGGTCAACTTTATGGTAATAAACTATGACACAGTTCGGCGGAAACCAATCAGAATGTAGAAGTTCACCCCTTGAGAGGATTCCAGAGAACACAGTCCTGTAAAACTTTGGTTCCGACCACATTAGTTCCCAAGCAAAATGATGCGTGGACCAAGGTGTGTGAGATTCTTGATGTTCCTGGTGAGTTGCTGATGTGCATTAACGTTATATATTTTCTGTAAATAAGCGGTAATTGCATATGCTAAGCTTGCGTATATACATGTGTATAACTAATGCGTATACACTTCTCCAGGCACCACTACACCACTGCATGTAACTACAATTAAATCAATTTCTTACTTTCACTTTTTAAAGAAATCATGAGGTTAACTTACACCCTACTTGCTGTCAGTCTGCACAAGATCAACATGCTTCTTTGCTTTGCGGCCGCTTTAAATACAAGACCAAGTGTCTGACCGTCAGAGCGTCAACGAATCTTTCTACAGCAGAATTTTGACGCTCTCGTCGGCGGCGGTGTGAACGCACGGTGCCGCTGCTCTCCAGTAAACTACGTTGTTGTTGTCTGCTGTGTTTCTGTGGGACTTTCTCTGCATGACTACTTGGATTTTGTTGGATTATATCAGTGTGTTGGCTGCTGTCTGTTGCATTTTCTGGGTCTTCTGTAGATCTACTGCTGCACAATTACACCGCGGTCAAATGAGCCGCCATCTGCGAACACCCGGTCGAGCCAGTCGCCATCTGGATTCCGCTGCACGTCTATTAGTGGAATAGGTTGTTTGCAATCACGTGATTCTGAGGACGCGCGAAATGCAGGTGGAGGGCAGGAAGTGATTTTTCTCTATAGGAATCAGTAGCAGAATCTCAAAATTACTGTGCTGTTCATTAGGAGGAAAAGGCAAGAAATTGACTGAAAAAAAATTGGGAAAAGTGGCTTGTAAACCTGCGTTTGCGGTCAGGAGGAGAGTCAGATAATGCTTGTGTGTGCGAATGGTTAAGAAAATACATAATAATATTAAGATATAAAGAAATATATAAATTGATACAGGGTGAGACTTCACTCAATGCTAAACGCCACACCTACAGTGCAAATTATATATTATATTTGCAGTTGATTACAATTGAACCTTGTGAGATTGCGATAAATTGAAGTGAGTCACAGCTTTTTAGTGACTATATGAAAGCGCTATTTGCTCGCTTTCTAGGCTATAATCAATTTAGCATTTGAAAAAAAGTTTCACTTTACATGCTGCTAACAGGACCAATGGTCAAAAACAGCAGTTGTTTTTTAGGAGTGACATATATCCTGCATCCTTCATATAGATGTAGGAATCACTTTCGAAAGAGTTTGTTTGCTATCAGGCTTAATTGCGTAGCTTATTTCCACCACCTAAATGACAGGCAACTGAGTCAGCTATTTCAATTTAGTTGAAAAATCACTCCTCTTCATAACGTAAGGATCACATCCAACATATGTTGTGATTTTCTGTTTATACGTTTCTCCTGTACAGTACAGACATTTCTCCATCCCATCCGTTCTGCTTTTTCAGTCACTCCTGAAACTTCGCTGCATGTGCAGGATGTTGTGGCTATTGGTCCTGTTAGCAACACGTAAAGCGAAACTTTTATTAAAATTACGAACTGATTATAGAAAGCGAGCAAACAGCGCTTCCATGTAGTCACTAAAAAGCTGTCACTCACTTCAATTTATTGCAATCTCACAATGTTCCGTTATAATCAATGACGCTCTCGGAAATACAAATATAATATCTTACATTGTGTCTACGTGTGGCGTTTAGCATTAGATGAATTCTCACTGTCTCACCCTGTATATATTCATATATTTCTTTATTAATATCTTAACATATTATTATATCTTTTCTTAATCATTTGCACACACAAGCATTACCGACTCTCCTCCTGACCACAGACGGAGGTTTACAAGACACTTTTTCCTGCGCTTTTCAGTCGCCTTTCCGCCCTTATAAACAGCAAATTTTCATACATGATAAAAGAAATTTTGTGGTTTCTCGGTTAGACCGATTTGAGCATCCATAAACAACACAAAACAGGCATTTTTGAGTTTCTGCTAGTGATTCCTATAGAGCAATATCACTCCACAGCAATGACGTCATGTGCAAACAACCTATTACGGTACGGAGACACAAAGCGGCCAAAATGCTGACGAACATCAATATTTCAAAGGTTAAAAATTAAATGTGCCCAAAAACAGGGGAAAAGTATTTACAAAATGTATTTATATTGTACATTAGAGAAGATACACTTATATTACATTCAAATACATTATACTGTGGAGTTTTCTGGAAAAATAAAGTCTGTTAAAATACATTGTAACAGTGAAGAAATTTTAATAATGCATGTAGAAAAAAAGGAGCAAATATTCAGAGTTAACATGAACATTTCAATAAATTCTTTTTCTGAACAACCATCTCTATCTGTGTTCACGAGGTTTTAGTGTAGAATTTTACAGAAAATGAATTCTTCACATTTATACATGCATTATTCAAATATCTTCAGAGTTTACAGGAAAATTTCTATTTATACTTCCTCTGAATGCCCAAGACTTTTTCAAGTTTCACAAGGTTTGGTGGTAGAATTGTAGAGAAAATGAATGGGAAAGTCTGACACAATGCGTCTGGTGTTCAAATCCCGACCCGACCCCTTTCTTAATAATAATAATAATATTAGGCAAAATGCCCCAAAAAAATTCTTCAGAGTTAACAGGATTCTATTCATTTTTTATTCATAGCCCCGTAGCTGTGGAAACAAGCGCGCAAAATTTTCTGGAGTTGTAGTCACGATCGACACGGTACTACATCGTCAGAGCCATAAACTTCACCAAGGTAAGTGACAGTTTGACCAAACTGTGATATTATTAAATTAATTTCTCATTGATTATGTCGTGCACTCTTTAAACTAAAAAAAGTTTGGAATTTCGGTAAGGTACTGAATTGTAATGTTAGCCAGTTCTTATGTTATCAAAGGGCATGCTAACACAAAACAAACAATCCACGGGTCTGTAATTATATGTAATTGACTCATTTTAACTGCTTCTATGAAGTTTTACTGTAAAGTTTAATGTGTGGTCATTTTAATGATGGGTTAACGTTAATGTTAACGTTAATGCTTAAGCTATACGCCCTCCCGCAGATTCTTACTTCAAAATATATTTATAAAATATGATATGTGTGCGATTTGATGATTTTTGATCGTGGACGTTAAAAATGTCTCCACGATCTGCTTTTCAGAAATATTGTAGTATCGTGCTCTTCTATTAGCCGCAGTTCTGCCTCTTCAGGTGTACGAGCAATGGAAAAGCCCTCATCAGGACAGTGCGCATTTGAAATGTTTAACCGGCGAGACTTTAAAGCAAAAAATGTACGTTTGTGATTGTGAATTGTGTGCAGTGTCCCGTGAGTGTAACTCTACTGCTGAATTAACACTCATGTAAATGCATGGCATTGTACTGTAATCCCACATAGCAACTGACATCTGACCCAGTTCTTGGCCAAAAAACAGTTACACTCAGCTCAAATGTAGCAAAGAATTACGGCCCTTGTGTGGCCCAGATCTGGACTAAAGACATGAGCCACACATGAGCCATAACTGGCCCAAATCTCAACCAAATAGTAACTTATAGCTAGCCCTGAACTGGGTCACAACAAGTTTTAATAGCGCTACCCCCAAGCAACCATTGAATCAATGTTAAAAGTAGTTGAATTGTCAATGTTAATGATATTGAATTAATAAAACTATTTCTCCTGCTATTAATGTTGAAACATATTTGAAATTTGAACAAACCACCATTGTTGTGATCAGAGTTTTCTTTAGTTGGGCTCTTGACTCTTTGTACTTTAATGTTAGATTTTCTTTGTCTTTCATAACATTGTGCTAAAATGTTTGAGACAATGAAAACTATGATCCACTGGGATCTGATGATGATGACTGTAATCATTGTGTAATTATATAAATAATTGCTCACAAGTGTGTTGGGTTTTTTAATAATATGTGATTTGCAATGAGAGATTAAGGTAGATGTACAGCTATCATATTACTTTGAGTCCACAGAGATTACAAAAAAAATCTTTAAATGGCTGAATCAACTCAACAATGGTGACAATCAGAAAAAGAAAAGTTTATGCAGAAATGCATGCTGGGTATCAACATAGTAAAAACTCATTCATGATTCCCTGCATGCATTGCAGTTGATCTGTTTATCTGAATTAGTCTGATGATTGTCACCATTGTTGAGGTTTGTATGTTGAGTGTTGATGTCTAAATTTTTCTGTGTGTTTCCACAGATTTTTGATACAGAACATTTACATCAGTGATGAAAGATCATCAATATTATTCAGTATTGTTTCTCAACTTTATTGCAGCTTGACACCCATCACAAAAAGTAATCTACTTCAAATTAATTTTAAAACATCTCTTTTTAATAGCATAAGTGTTTGCATTGAAACACTATTGTAGCACAGAAAAAGACTTGACTCAATGAAAGGCAAGAATCAAGAACCGAACTAAAGCAAACACTGATCACAGTAATGGTGGTTTGTTGAAATGTCCTTTTTTTTCAACATTAATTGAGGGTGCAAAAGTGACATTGATTCAATGGTTTTCACCTGCTCTCTTGCTATCTGGGACCCAATCTCAGCCTTCAGTAAACCACACAGAGACCAGTCTTTAACCAGAACCCCCAAAACTGTACAATTGCTATACTGTACAATGTCACATACATTCACACGAGTGTTAATTCAGCAGTAGAGTTACACTCATGGTACACTGCACTTATTCACAATCACAGAAGTACATTTTTTGCTTTAAAGTCTTGCCGGTTAAACATTTCAAATGTGTGCTGTTCTGATGTGGGCTTTTCCATTGCGCATACACCAAATAGCTTAAAGCCACAATACTAAACATGCTGCAGCTTGTCAATAAAGGGATAGTTTACCCAAAAATTTTAATTCTGTCATTATTTACTCACATGTTGCCCCAAACCTGTATTAATTTCTTTCCTGTGCTAAACACAAAATAAGATATTATGAAGAATGTGGGTAGCTGCTCCCCATTGAATTTAGTAATAGAAATGATCAAATAGTCAAGAAAACTTATTAAAACAACCTGAGAGTGAGTAAATGATGGTATAAACATGCTCTTGACTGAAGAACTTTAACAAATTTGCTTTAATAAGAATCAACGTAGGCTACAATTGATGTTTATAGTGTTTAAGTAAATTGTGTTTTACTTTTTATATTTGTTAATTCCATTTCTTGAATGCTATTGCTAAATATGCCTACTGTACCTGAAAAACAATGTACTTTTTGTTTTATTTGTATTATGTTTATTTATAATGTGTATCTTTTTTCTCATTTTTTAATAACAAAGATAAAATGATGACAAAGATTTTTATTTTCTCTCACTTCCCACATGGAAAGAACCTATATGAGGATATATGCGCATATATGAAACCTATATGCAGTATATATGCACATATATGATAATATATATGCTGCATATATGCATATATATGCCACATATAGGCAAAATTGAGGTGCATATATGTGCATATACAGGCCATATAGGTCTCCTGTATTGCTTCTTTATATCCACAAAAAAGCCCTTTATGTACATACAAGATATGTCTCCTATATAGCTCATGGCAGGATCTGGTCATTTTAGCTCATATCTCACTTTGGCAACTGTCATACATGATGCCTAGCTCATATTTGCTATTATCAAGGCAATAACTAAGAACTAACTAAAAAAAAAATAAATGCAAAAAACTTATGTGCGAACACGTGAAATTAGTATCACATGTAATTGGCATGTTATGGAATTTACCCACACGGAAATAACCTATATAAACATATATGTTTTAATATAGGTTTTGATATAGGTTTTTAATATATGTGACATATATAAAATTGGCCGTTATAGGGAAACGGCCAATTTTATATATGTCACATATATATATATAGTTTGTTACCTTGAAAGGCCTTGTTTTTAAAAAAGAAAAATTATTTTAGCTGTACTGCTCAGACAACTTGCAAAATAGTAAAACCAACAAGACATAGAATCGTGATAAAATCGTGAATCGTGATATTTCTGAAAAAAATCGTGATATGATATTTTTGCCATATCGCCCACCCCTATTTCATATATTTGTCAAAAATTTTAAAGCTCAACGATTTTAAATCAGGGGATGGAGTCCAGGGAGTGAATTTTAAGGGGGACGGCATTCTACTTCCAAATGGTTAGATTTGTTTTTTAAATGAAAGGGATTTCTATATTTTATCCATTCAGTAGCCTACAAAAGCAATCAGAGTTACACACATAAATGTAGGATATAATCTGCAGACTGCAACCAGTGGAAGTGCTTCTCTATCATTGCACGTCCTGCTTCTCACAGAACAGGTAATAATAGCAGAAGTGCTTTGATAAATTATGTAGAATGAACTGTTATTTTTCCTGAAAATCGAAAGATCTTACTTTAAAACAGTGGTTCTCAAACTTTTTATACCAAGTACCACCTCAGAAAATATTTCTCTCCGAGCAACATTACCACCAACATTAAAATACAGTTGCGTAGTAAGCCTAACTATTCAGCTACAGCTCTTCACAGTTAAAAAATGAGGCAGTTTTATTCCTAATAAGAATATTTTTTGTTGTCAGCCACTTTAACAGTTTGAATATTAATACTGCACTGTGCTTACAAACAAATAAATAAAAGTAAAACTTAAATAATGATTAAATTAAAATGTGTTTAACTAAAAGTTAAATAAAAACTTAAATATTAATATTAAATAAAAGTAAAATACTGTACTTAAATGTACAACAACAAAACTTGACTCAAATAAAGATATATTTATATATTTCACCAGTTTTACAGACAAGGCCTAAGCCTATTCCCAGGCTAAAATGCAAGTCTTAGCCGTTCCAACTGAAAAAACCTGCACTGATTGATCCTGAAATACTGTACGTTAGTGGCCTTGTTTCATCTCAAGATGCACACCAGTAATATCTTTTACAAGGCACATTTATAAAAATTACTTTAATGTCCTATTTGAACGATGGTCTAATCCTGGCTTAATCTAAGCCCTGTCTGTGAAACCAGTCCATTGTGTTTTAACATTAATTTATATTTAATTTAGTGAAGAACCAGTACTTTAAAAGATATGATAATGTGATAACAGATAATTTGATGTGGATGAAGCCGTGTTAATTTTGAAGTTTGTGAGATTATGATTAACTGAGATGATTGACTTATGCATTGAGAGTGAAATTCAGCAAGGTTGACTAGACAGTATACAACGACTTAATTGAGAAATTGTCCAGCAACACCCTATAACAATGTGTCTCCATTTCAGATTTCCACCAGAGAACCAGGACTCTAAATAGTAGGGTAAGTCTCTTTTCTTTTTTTTTTTTTTTAATTTAGTTGAGTAATTCAAACTATTTGAATGCCGCTTTGTATAATTAAATATTGATAATAATGAGTGTCTGATAAAATTACAGCTAGTGCTGTTCAGAACATGCTGTTTGTTAGGGCTGATTATGGGTTGCAGCTTTTCTGGAGAAATGCTTATTAAAACAACTTCACACTAAGCATCCTTAACAGACACCTGTCTTGACATAGTCATCTAGCAGTGTATGTGTCATTTAAGCACAAACAATTTATCACCTCAAGCTACTGATTGAAGATAGTGTGTGACTGATGTGTCATGGAAAACATGTCCATGATCACTGTGGTGAACAGCATACCAGCATCCCCAATAACAAAAACTTGCTAAAGATTAAAGGCCCGTTTGCACCAAGAAGGAATAACTATATATAAGCAGAACTATATATACTCTGTCCTAACTGAAAATAACTCATTTTATATAATGTGTTTTTGTCTTTTCAGATATCTGCTCTGGGTGCTATTGGAGGACAAAACACCAAAAGAGTCACATGGAACATACTTTCAAGGCTTTTCTCACATGCAGGAGCCAAACAAATAAACTGGAAAGGAGTCAATGGGAAGAAGTGCTTTAAGGAAATGCTTACACAAAGTTTGTTGATCAGTAAGTATGGTATAATACCAAGAGTCAAGTAATAGACACCTTTCTAAAACCACCTCTACAATCTGAATAATCTGTATATGGTCAAGATATTACTTAATTAACTTTTTTTCTTTTATTTAATTAGTTTTGTTTAAACGGTGTTAGTGTGATGTGCTCAATTTTCATATTGTCCTATTGTCAACCTTTGAGATTGCAGATGCACAATATTATCGTGCTAATTTATTAAATTATTTACTTGGTTTCATTGCCAGAAAGTGAACCAACACCAGCATGAGGCTAAAATGAGCCTTATGTTTTTAATATGACTGAATTTGGATTTAACATGACAACAATTAAATAAAAATTCGAAGTTACTAATTCTAATGCTTACATTTTCTCAGTTATTCAAAAATCAACTACAAGAAACGAGCAAAAAACATTTACATTAGCAAAGAACATAATCACTGACTTCAGTCTCTGTGAGTATTATGCACATGCACCGTTGAAGCTATCTACACTGTATAATGAATAAATCTCTTACCCTATTTTACACAGAGCTATACTATATTGCTCTATGGTGTATTGAAATTAAAATCTTGGAAATAAAGATTGATGTCTTTAGATATTTATTTTAATGTCCCAAACTGAGCAACACCTATTTCAAACTTTTAAAAATTTGGTTATATTAACTGCCTTAAATTACAATATCTGACTATAACACTACCTGATTCTGCTCAATTTCATCAATAAAAATAGTCTGAAACAAAGTCACATCTCTATTCAAACACAACTGTGTTTTTCGTCAACAACATTTTCACCATCAAAAACAAGATGATAACAAAATAAAAACTTGTTTTAATTGACAAAAATATGGTTGTGAGTCCTGTATTTGAGTTCTTGGTACAGTTACATTCACACATAGTGGTTTTTTACACATAGTTTTATATCCAGTCTCCACCAGAGTCGCTCCCATCAGTTTTGTGTTTTATGCACGGCTCAAATGCTCCGCTCATCACCCAAATATGAAAGTAGTTTGGACTGTTGTGTCAGAAAGTTTGTGTTCAGTTTTATGGACATCGCCATCTTTGATATTACTTTGGTCACTCTTGCTATGGTTATTAGTAAGGAATATGGGCTTAACTCCTGTTGCATGGTCATACAGACAGTATTCAAGATGCTACTGTAAGATGCTGTGGCAAACACTTCAAGTTTTTGAATTTTTTACACTTATCTTGTCATTTCTCCTTAACAAAATAAATGTTGTACTAGAAAAATTAATTTCTTAGTTTCTGCATGTTCTAAGAGTGATACGTGTTGCCTGACTTTAATGATGCATATCTACGTTTGCAGAGCAGGCTACAATATTAATGATAATATCTTTTGTCTCTTAGAAATGCACATTTGACAGTAGCTTGAGTTGACAGTAGTAGTACCTTGAGTAAGGATGCAGATGTTAATTTATTTGTATTATCAAAAGCAATAATATCTGTAAATGAAAATGTAGCAACCTTATTTTTAAACTGTGAAATTGAATTATTCTGACTGTTTAAGTTTTATTAAATTCAACCATTGGTCTTCTATAGTAGCATACACTGAGATCATGATGACCACAGTTAAAACTTAAATACCATGGCAAAAATGTATCTAAATGGTTTCTAGGTTTGTATTTGTATTAAAAAACAATAGTTTAAATACATTTAGTATACATGCACAAACATTATAACTTAATCCCAAAAAATGCTGTAATTATATTCCATTACTCCTTTAATATATGTTTGCATTAATAATATAATAAAATTTGATATGAATATCCCATATTTCTGCCACAATAATATGGTGGAGTTGTTACTACAGTAAATCCATAGTACGTGATGACGATTTGTAGATTGAAAAGTTTTCTGACTGTATCGCTGCATGCAGTGTTTGTCCAGTTTGTCAGTGCTGTTTCATCTGGCTTTAAAGTAGTTTAAACCACCAAGTCAATTGTGTTCAGAATTCAAGATTTACATTTGATCTCACAGTGCTGTTTAATAGTCGCGTGATCAAGACTTAGTAAATGCATCTGCTCTAGTAAGTTTGGGCTGTCAGCCGTTTGAACTTTGAGACAAGCAAATAAATTCACTTCGCTTCAAGTTGAAATTTGATATTTGCGTTAATTCAGGCACAACTGAAATAGATTGATTATAACTCAATGCTGCTTTTGCTCCTGCTGTGTGCTGCTACGCCGCCTCGCATGCAGTGAGAGACACTGAATTTGTTAACATGGATGCCAAAAATAAATAAATAAAATGCTATGCTCATGCTCTGCTTAATTGTGCAGTGTAAAACTGACCTTACATACCACACAGAATTGACATGCTTCATGTAAATCATACTCTTTGTTTTTGTTTTTTTATTGTAAAATTAATTGAGATGATACCACTGCTGCATCCTTCAGTAGTGAATAGAAATGAAGCAAAAGCCAATTCCATTGGCTAGTGTTCATATATTACCATCCATCCGCATTTTGATTTTACTTTTTTCTCACTTTTTTTGGTACAGTATTGGTTAGGTTTAGGGTAGGATTTAGTATAGGTGGTTTATGATTTCCAAACAAGATAAAGCATTAACCTTTGAACACTATTTATTGAATTTCACTTGCAGTGTTTTTACAGATCTACAAAAAAAGCAGTGTCATAATTTTGTGCTAGATTTTGTAAAATAGCTCAAGTACAGACATTATAACTCAACTTAAAGGAGAAGCCCACTTTCAGAACAACAATTCACAAATAATTCACTCACCCCTTGTCATCCAAGATGTTCATGTCTTTCTGTTGTCAGTCATAAAGAAATTATGGTTTTTAAGGAAAACATTTTAGGATTTTTCTTCATATAATGGACTTCAATTGTGCCCCTGATTTTGAACTTCCAAAATGTAGTTTAAATGCAGCTTCAAAGGCACTAAATGATCCCAGCCGAGGAAGAAGGGTCTTATCTAGTGAAATGATCGGTCATTTTTTTTTTTCAGAAAAAAAAAATGTGTATACTTTTTAAGCACAAAAGCTTGTGTAGCACAGGTTCTGGTGTGCGCGTTCACGATGCCAAACCATAATTTCTTTACGACTGATAACAGAAAGACATGAACATCTTGGACGACAAGGGGGTGAGTAAATTGTTTGTAAATTGTTGTTCTGGAAGTGGACTTCTCCTTTAACCTACGTAAGTTAATTTATAGTTTAGCAATAGTTTACCTCTTAACACTGTGGAACTCATCAAAACTAACACCTTTCTTCTTGTTCTTTTTTGCAGATGCCAAATGGGAATTAAATAGTTTGGCTGTCTGAACTGTTACCTACACATATACCATCCTGTCTGTTACCTACAGTTCATTTTATATTATTTTTACTTTTTTTTTTTTAATTCCTCAGCTGTTCTGTTCAAGACATTGTTTGGAATGAGGAAACCAATTCCTGTAGTTGCACAGAATTAAATATAAATAAATAAATTAAATAATTTATGTTGTTCTTGTACTGTTTTCAGGTAAGTAGGATTTTAATAATTTGCAAATCACTGCATTTGTTTTTTTATTTATATTTTAGACAACAACCAAACTTTTTTTGAAACAGTGTTGTAAAAATGAATGGATTTTTTTTCATTAGTATGAAGTCTACTGACAATTTAATTTCCTTTGAAACTGTGTTTAAACAATAGATCAAGAACTGTTAGTGTATTAACCCATCTGACCCAAGATATTTATTGGATTTTATTCCCCAGTCTATCACTCCCCTACCTTCCTTGTTACTAAACATGTAACAAATGCCCAAAAACATGGAGAAAATATTGGTTAATAATGTCTGTGTCTCGGTTCATATTGTTTTGTTGAAAGTTTGTCGTATTACAGTTTCCATGTGGTAATTATTCTGATTCTTCTCACTGTGTAGCGAACTTTTACTTTGCTTTTTGTTAATTGTATAATTAATAAAAAGAAAACAGACAGAAAACAAAAAGAATAGAGAAGATAGTGAGCTAGAGTTTTATGTAAGAAAACAAGCAGTTAGTAAATTATATTTATATACAGGCTGCTTGAAAGTTTGTGAACCCTTTACAAATTTACAATCTCATTCCTCTATACATCATTTGCAGTTGGTCCAGAACGCGGCAGCTAGACTTTTGACGAGCACTAGGAAGAGAGAGCACATTACTCCTGTTCTCACTTCCTTGCATTGGCTACCAGTTAAATACAGAGTTGATTTTCAGGTCTTGCTGCTCGTTTATAAAGCTCTGCATGGGCAAGCACCTCGGTATATTACTGATCTCCTCAAACCACATTCTGTATCAAGATCTCTCCGCTCTTGTAACAAATTGCTTTTTTCTGTTCCCCGGTCCCGTTTAAAGACAAAGGGTGACTGAGCTTTTGCAAATGCAGCAGCTAAGCAGTGGAATGCACTTCCAGTTGCTGTGAGATCCTCTTCCACGTTGAACACTTTTAAATCTAGATTGAAGACTCATTTATTCTCTTTAGCCTATGGTGGGGCCTGAGATTATTGGGGGTATATTGTTGTTTATGGTTTATCTTGCATGCTTGTATTTCTATTTTATGAGTTTTATTTATTTGTTAGTACTTTTTATATTGTTATTTATGTTTTATATACTGTACAGCACTTTGGTACAACGCTTGTTGTTTTAAAATGTGCTTTAGAAATAAACGTGAACTTGTGAACTATATCCATTCAGCATTATGTACGGAAAGCACACACTCTGTTTCTCACACTCTCTCTCCTTTATAGACGTACATGGAGACATACACTTTATCAGTATAGTTTAGCAACTTAAAAGCTGCATGATATATTTTACAAGCGAGGTGACAACGGAGCTGTACAGCGATTAATTTTCTCTCTGTAATAACTTTCATAAGTCTGCTATCAACAGCTTAAGCCTCCGTTATTCTAAAATGAGGTTTCTGAATTAACAACGGAATTAACACTGAATGAGATGCATAAGAAGTTAATCCTACTCACAGCAGTGTTTTAAGTACAAAAAAAATGTACGAAAGCCTTGAAATAAATCACCTGATCTATGTCTTGAGGTGTGGTAACTGTAGTATAAGATGAATAATTAATATAACTCTGGGTGATTCGGCCATTTAGCAGGTGTGCATTATTTTCTAATAATTTAATTATTCAGTCAAATATTCCTTAAATAATTGAGAGCTTTCAATTTTTAACATTAATTAGACTTTAAAAAATAACAACTTCTAATTTAAATGAACTGAAAACAATCTTCACCTAAACTCATTATAATAAATGTCATATTTGGCCCTTCAGCAAATAGGAAATATACAGAAATTGAATAAAGTTATTAAAAAACTAAATTCTATAATTAAACATAGATTAACCCTTGGAGCTGTAAAAGTAATTGATTTTATTTTTGTAGTTTTTCTTTGACTTATAGACATCACAGCAGCTGGGTTATTAGCTTATTTTGGCTGCTATTTCTTTGAGATCTGCTGCTGAACATGACTTAACTGATGATATAACTACCACTGCATGCTCGTAGTTTCTTTCGTTCTTTGATATGAAATGACACCACCACCACATTTGTGCATGCAGTTGAAGAGTACACACTACCAGCACAGTATAACAGCTGACAGAACAGGAAAATTAATTTTTACTGACATATGACCTGACAACATCTCATCTGACTGCAGTTCACTGTTGTTCTACTGAAGTTTCTCACCACCTGTACCATTTCCGTGCTTGTTTGACTAGTGCCTAGTGCTGACGTGAAGTTGGAGAGTGCTTCTGAAAAGTCTCATTGTAAAGATGAAACATTTCTGAAAACCAGAGTTACCCTCAGAAACACATTCATAGGTTCGTATGAATATTTCGACACCAATATTTTGATTTTTCTTCTTATATTTTGAGAATCATGAACAATGAATTTGCTGTGTCCGTACAGTATTTCTTGTTATTGCGTCTATTCTGTCCTCTCTGCGACCGTTCTGGCCACATACATACTGCAGCTAAGTTCGGTTGTCAGTTCAACCTTTACTCCTCAATAACAGTCTGTACACACATAATTAAGTAAAATACGGGAGTGACAACCGCATTCGACAACTGCATTACCTTCTGAAAAATGCAGGTAACATTAGTGACTGACAACCGCCTTTACAGAAATGCTATGCAGTGAAAAGCCCTGCATTTCAGCCCATTCCCGACGGGCCCCAACTTTTTTACGACCCTAGAGCAGGGCTTTAGGACAATTTTCTAGCCATTGCTCAGACGCAGCTGGGCATTGGGTCTGTTTTAGGTTTCTCCTTATTTTTATATTTAGGCATCCATTAATTATGGTGATGAAAAAAAATCGCTACATTGGTGAAAACAACACAAGACTTCACTTTCGCTTTCGAAAGTGATCCGCGTTCAAGAACGAGATGGCAGAAAGCTTGATTTTATAAAAGCACTGTTTGTAACGTTTTGTTAATATTGTGACTGCACACAAATAAAAGTAGACCCTTTACAGTTCCGAATGATGTATTACTCTTACCTTTAAAGGGGTCATCGGATGCTAAGTTCACTTTTTCATGCTGTTTGAACATTAATGTGTGTTGGCAGTGCATGTACAAATCTACCCTATAATGATAAAAATCCATGCAGTGGTTTTTAATTAATGTGTAAAAATAATATCCCCTTTTTCAAATCGAGCCATTCTCAGATGCCTGTCGGTGTGCCGAAAAAGCTCAGGTCGGACTCTGGCTTTAATGCATGTGTGCGAAACCGAACTGAACAACTAGTTGTTAATGAGGTTTTTAACATGTATACATGTGTCTCTCTTCTGTAGTATGTGTGGTGAATCCATGGGTGAATCATGGGGAAAGCAGTACCAGAGCAACAGGAGCCTTGACTCGCTCATGTTGCCAGATCTTGGTAGAAACCATAAAAAACGAAGTAAATCCAAATGCTTTATGCTAAAAATAATACCAACACATAGTGACTCGTGTATGCTTAGTTTGATAGCTCCATAAACCTGATCGCTTTTCCATCCAAGCTTAAACAACAAGCCCAAAAAGCGCTTGTAATGAGTGATCATGGCAACATAGATAGCACGCACTCTGTGAAGCAGCATGAACAAACATAAACAAAGCACAATGCCTCAGTGCACAATAATCGCGGCTGTCTGAATTGACCGCAGTTAGATGAAATAACCGTGATCAGACAGTTATTTAATAATCGCGACAGGCCTAGTTGTGAGTGGGGTATATATATGATATCTAAATATCTATATTTATCTATATCTGTATGTATATGTATATACATAAATATATAATAAAATATGTGCCTCAGTACATCCCGACATCTCATTCTATTCTATTCTATTCTATTCTACTCTATTCTATTCTGTTCTTTTTCTATCATCTGTAGCACAACTGTATATACAATTTATTTATTTTTTAAATCTTATATTGCCATTTTTGTCTATTTATATTTACATATGCATATTTTTTATTCTCAACTTATATTATTTTCTCTGTGTTGTTGTTGTCGTCTCTGTGCACTGGGAGCCTGTGACACCAAAACAAATTCCTTGTATTCGTAAGCATACTTGGCAATAAAGCTGTTCTGATTCTGATTCTAATATTATTATTATATATAGTTATTTCCATCTTATTTCTATCTTCTATCTCCAATAATTGTAAGTAATCCGTTGAGATTTTTGTTTGCACAAGGAGTCTGATAACAGTCAGTGCTCCACACAGAGATCTGATCCCATCATCATTCAGTCTGTCTGGAATCACATGAAGAAACAAAAGGTACACTTAGTTTTTCAGGTAGTTTTTCAGGTAGGTTTCTTGAAGCACCTTGGAGACGTTATCACAATTCATCTGGATTGTCTCAGTTTTTTGTTTCTTCATGTCATTCCAGATGATGATGGGATCAGATCTCTGAGTGGAGCACTGACTGTTATCAGACTCCTTGTACAAGCAAAAATCTCAATGGATTATTACAATTAATGGCAAAATTAATGTTTGGAAATGTAAACTGATATTTTCTACTGACACACTACAGCATAAGATAGAAATAACACATTAAACCATTTTTTTAGCTGGTGAAAATACTAGTACCATAAGACTTCCACACAGTATATAAATATGTCTGTGTGTGTGTGTATGTAAAATATGTAAATATGAGTATATGTGTACAGTATATATATATAGCACATAGTCACTGAGGAGTTGAAATAGAAAAGTCTAAAATCTTCCTGGTAGACATACTTGAGTTTGTGCAGTGAGCAGGCTGAATCCACTAGTTTTTCAGTGAGTAGTTTGACTCCTGAATCTCCTGGGTGATTGTAGCTCAGATCCAGCTCTCTCAGGTGTGAAGGGTTTGAACTCAGAGCTGAAGACACATAACGACAGCCTTTCTCTGTCACCATACAGCCAGACAATCTGAAAACACAGCAATAGTCCATGTGACAATCAGACAAATCTCTTTCACACATTTTAGCCATAAATTATTCATATATGGTTGTATTATGAACAAATGTATATGGAAAAAAAATATGAAATGTCATGTACACATTATAAATTATATGATGAAATGCCAGTGGAGTTGTGTCACCATTGTTACTGGAAAAACATCACAGTTTAACATAACTTTCTATTTTTATCTATTTGATGTCATTTTCTACATTTTTAATCATGTATTAATCATGTAAAAAAAGGCGTAGTATACGCAAGTGCCGGAAGTGATCTGCGCTAATACATCACTCATTGTTTACACTGCACAGAGATTGTGGGAATGACGGCTATTCAAAATGGTATTTATTTGCGCTTATCCCGATTGTTTTCTTGCGCAAACTCATGTGGGATTGTTGACTTTTCACCGATTTACAACTTCTGAGCCTGATCGCTTGAAGTTATGGTTGCTTACTCTTAGGCTGGATATCAACACGTCACGCACCAGATGCTGTGCATGCACTCAGGACAGTAGGACATAGCGGTGAATCAGAGGTAAATAATGATATAAATACTGTTCAGTTTCACGCACAAACCGATCGTTTCGTGTCTTAGAACATCAGTGTATCATCACGAGTCGCAGGGTTTAATTTGGTTTTCTTTGTGTATGTTTTTTTACTCCCAAAGATTTGGTAGCCATTGACTGCCATTATATGACTGACAGACTGCAACGGTTTGAGTTAAAAATCTTTCTTTGTGCTCTACTGAAGCAACAAAGTCACCTACATCTTGGATGCCCTGGGGTTAAGCAGATAAACATCAAATTTTAATTTTTGGGTGAACTATCCCTTTAAAGACTGACTTATTCCAAAATAACTCAATACAAAATAAGTATTTCTGACAAGGAAATGCAACAAATGCATATTATTTCACTTTGTAGCTTCTGTATACTGATTTGCAGGGCTATACAGTGCAACCATTTCAGTCACATTTGTGACTAAAAACTACTGCAAAAAATACTGCATGTAGTTAGTAGTAAGCAACTACTACTTACCATGTAAAAATATTTAGGAGCACCAGTGTGACTGACTCAATCAGTATATTTGTGTTTGCACTCACAGACATTTCTTATATATCTCATATCTCATTCCTTGAACACAGTGTTAATCAGAATCCACCCACTGCTCAAAACACCAGTTTTGTTCAGTGCTGAGTTATGCAAACTCACAAATCCTCTCACTATAACAAACTAAGTGTAGACATGGTGTACATAAGAGATTCACTGTGCAGTGTAGTGTTCATTAATTAAAATCTAACTTTGTGAGATCATGATGAACTAAGATGAGTGACAACTTTTATTAGCTATTAAGAGAGCATGCAAATCTGATATTGACTTAATACAAAGTTCAATAAACTAGAAGTTAATATTAAGTGACTTACATTGTCTGGCCTTAACACTATTGCCTGATTTTGCTCTATTTCGTTAATAGTTTCAAACAAAGTCACAGCCAAGCTGCCACACATCTCGAAGCAAACACAGTTGTTTTGTTTATAATTGAATGTGCATTTTAAAACAAATCTAGTGAGTCAATGATTCAGTTACCCATTCATTAAGACATTCATCTTTTCCTGAATGAATCAGCTTTTAAAGGAATCAACTAAACGAATGATTCAATGATAAAATCAGTGACTTGACGCCACCTGCAGGCTGTTTTAATTTCATTTTTAAAGTACCATCATTTAATATTTATAGAAATAATATTTGTCACCTCTGAGCCTCATTAAATGTCTGTAAACACACCTACATGCCACTTTTATGTTCTTCTTTGCCACCTCTGTAGTGCAAATTAATTTTGTTAATACCGATTTCATTTGATTAGTAACTTATTCTAAAATAAGAATTTATTAATAGAATAGAATAGAAATAGAAATTAATTAGAAATTTTGAAAAGCTTACACCACTTTAAATTTGACATAAAACAAAATGAAGTTAGAAAAAATGCCATTACAAAGATATAAAAAAGGCCCCTGTAAATCACTTTGAGTGAAGGAGTCATCTCGCAATACTGATCGGAAGGTTCTCCTGAATAGTACAAGTGCTACTAAAAAGAAAAGTAAGTGTAGAGCCCTGATTTGATGTTAACATGTTATCGTTCCACTGTACCGCCCAATGTGTAGTTACATTTTGATGTTTGATACATGTTGTATTTTCAAATCCAGAAAGACATTGAAAACAATGGACCATGAGCTTTTTGCATGAACATAAACAGTGCTGAACTGTATAATTATATCAAATTACATCACAAGCTTTACAATTTGATAAAAACACTTTGCTTATGTATTTTATTGAAACCATTTACCTCAGTATTTCCAGCTGACAGTTTGGACTCTTCAGTCCATCAGAAAGAAGCTTCACTCCAGAATCCTGTAGGTCATTGTTACTCAGGTCTAGCTCTCTCAGGATGTTTGAGTTGGAGGATTGTAAAGCTGAAGACAGATTTTCAAAGGACTGAGCAGTGAGATTACATCCACATAGCCTGTGTAAAGAAAAAAACAAACAACTATATTGAAAACAAGTAAATGTCCTTCCTTTAGATTTTAAATGTATGTTTTAGTAATTCAGTTCTTTATAAAACACCTGTTACAGTAATGCAGGGAATGAAGAGTGGATACAATTACAGCAAGTTTGTAAGAAAATGTCCAAAAGGGTCCAAAGACGAAGAAAAATATAACCACAACAAAACAGCTAACAAAACAGTAGGCTACATATATATGAAGACCAAATGGTAAAACAATCATAACTGGGTGTTTTCCCATGATTTAAGTGTTTAATTTGAAGTTGCTAAAGGAAGGTTTCAACTGTAATCATGATTCCCTGAGGAGAGAAACAAGACAATACATCTGGGATTGACACTATGTGCATATCGCCACCTAATTGGTGGTTGTGGAATCTATTTTTTTGTGTTTAATCTCTAACCCTTGAGAATAAGATTTATATTGTTTGTTTGATGCTTATTATATATCAGATATGTATTTTTATTATAAAAATAATAAGACTCTCTCCTTCAGTCCTTCACTGTCTTGGATTCTCCAGTGTTACTTACTGCTACTCTGCTCATCCCTTTGGACTTCACGCTACTCATCCTCACAAGGACTGTCAGATAAGATTCCTAGACATCATTACATCCTGCCTGCTGTTATCTCTCAATCTGTTAATAAAGATCTCACCTGTTTGCACTCACCTCTGTTTCTGGTCTCATCCCTGTTTGTACGTGACAGTGTGAGATGATAATAATATATATTAAACATATATAATGAAATAAACATTACCTTGTCATAATACTGTTTTATAATTTGTACAGATAACTATTATATATGCCAATAGAATAAATATAAAATCCATTTTAGAATATATTACATTATATTTTACTTATATTAGTGCTTTATAATTTATGTATCATACAACTACATACTATATATATATATATATATATATATATATTTACATGGGATTGTTTTCTTAATCCCGCTCCTGCAAACATTTTAATATTGATGATAATTTGTATGCATCATAGAGTTGCTATCAATATGCAGTATTTAAAAGTATTTAAATCACTTTGGATGCAGCTCATGTTGGATGTAGGGTTGCCAAATCCACTGTTGTGGTGAGCTGATTTTCTCCCATGGTTAAAGATTCGAAATATTGCATAAATTACATTGACTGAAATGCTTGTATTGAAACATTCTGCATTCTACCTATGACGAAGCTTTTTAGCTGCATTTATGATCAATCTGCATAAATTCAGCATAGGCTTTACAGTTTGATAAACACTAAATATTTTGTTACTTTATTTGATTGAAAACCACGTACCTCAGTATCTCCAGCTGACAGTCTGGACTTTTCAGTCCATCACAAAGACGCTTCACTCCAGAATGCTTCAGGTCATTGTTACTCAGGTCCAGCTCTTTCAGGATAGAGTTTGAGGATTGTAAAACTGATGATAAACTCCCACAAGACTGAGCAGTGAGATTACATCCACATAACCTGTTTAAAGAACAAAACAAACAACTATAATGAAAACAAGTAAATGGCCTTCCTTTAGATTTTAAATGAATGTTTCAGTAATTAAATTTTTCATAAAACATCTGTTACAGCAATGCAGGGAAGGAAAAGTGGGTCTAATAGCAGCAAGTGCATTTTTGGCAAGATACATTCACCTGGCTGTTGTATAGTGTCTACAAGAATAAAGCATTGCTAATCAATACATCATTGTGTTTGACACTGATAACGCTGCCTACATTAAGAAGGCTTTTGTTGCTGCACTTCAGTCATTATTCCCAAACTCCTTGCACATAAAACGCATGGCCCACATCATGAACCTCATCAGGACTCTACAAAGGAGTTCATAGAATTGGAAATTGAGGTAGGTCTGAAACTAATACAAATCTCTGTACAAGATTAAGTATAAGTAAAATTATTCCTTGTTGACCTGTCATAGACTTCCTTTAGTAACACAAACACAATTCAAAATATCATAGATCAAACAATATCACTGCCTTGTGATACTTTTTTCTTAATTTTCAGAATTTTAATTACATGTAACATTGGTGTGAACACTGTATGCTTAACCTCATTTTGACTCTCATTGTGTATTTTTCATCCCCAGATGTGTGGCAGATGTGCACTGCCATCAGTGGTAAGAATTCATGAGACGCTTAGACAAATCTGGCTCAATCTCTAAATGCCCAGATGATCATCATGGTTGACAAATGCAAGGTCATCCTCCAGCCTCTCAGCATCTTCCAGAGTGGATGTCAAGTGACCACCAACATATTCAGTTATCTGGAAGATCTGCATGTCAGCTTCACTGCCAATAAGGAGCTTCAGCATAAAGCATGTGCACATTACTTTGCAAACCGTGTACTCCCATTTGCTATTAAAACTCAGATTCTTGTCACAGTTAGCCAGGCATAAGCAATGCAGGGGATAAACTCAACAAGTACATGGCAGATAGGCAACCAGCCATAAAGTTTCTTCAGGAGGTCAAGGTGTTAGAGCCTTGTAACACTGCATTCATGGATCACAATGTGTTACAAATTCCACATTCCACAATTCAGTGATGTGCCACAAAATGAACTAACTTCTTACGTGGCAAGTCTGGGCACAGCAGCTCTCAGACCTTCATTATCTGGAGTGGTGGATTTGGATGTGCTCTGGAAAGGCCTACTTGAGAGACTACCTGCATTGAGTATCTTGACTAAATGATACAAAGATGCTGTCTCAAACTCAGTGGATGCTGAAGAAAGCAACAGCATCTACAAGCTGGTTTTGTCAAGCTGAAGGAGATCAACTACTAACCAAAATCTCAGACCCTTTATTTTCATGTACCACAACCAATGTCTCATCAGTTTTTGGGAGAGAGGGGAAACTGAGGATGATTCAGTAGATCTTGATGTTATTTGATCAAATGGAAAATGTAGTCAACTAAATATAATAATATCAGTTTTACAAACAAATAAATAGAACACAAAATAAATAGAAAGGGGACTGTGCACAGGGGGCCTTTAGGGCTCTTCCCACGGGTCCCTGGCCCTGAAATGTGATTTCTGTTAAGGGGGATCTGCTCACCTCAGCGTGATTTAAAATCTCCAAACACCCTCCACCCTAACCCTTCAAGAGAATTCTTATCAAGGGATTCCCTCTTGTATTTTATGTGATTACTGTGTATTTTCTGTGATTTTTAGGCCCCCTCGCCATCCCCCGTAACCATCAAGGGGGGAACACCAAACTCTGTCAAAACACCCCACCCCTCACACACTCACCATATCACCCCAGAATGCACAATAATGAAATAACCAGAACAGGGCGAACAGTTTACCTTGTGACACCATTCATTGTCAATATTGAGGATAATCCTGTTTTTATACCCTAATCTGGCAACGTATCTCAGGGGATATTCACATTTCACAATATTAACAACATGAACAACATATGACTTAATTTTCTTTTTCAACATCTCTAGACAATGTTTACAATGAATACTAACAGTAGTATTGCATTTGCTGAAAAAACGTTGGATTAATATACGCCTACTGTCTAAATTTTCTAATTGTCCAGCCCAATGGATGTACATGTGGGCTTTAGGTCAAACTGACAAAACAACCACAGAAAATCTAAACCAAGTCATGTGACCCCCATACTCCAAACAACCTCAACTATGATAATGATAACAGTATTGGATGAAAAATTCTTCCTCATGTAACCAGGGCAGGAGTAGCCCAGTATTTAATTCTCCTGGTAATTTTCCCCTTTAAGATTTCTCGCTAATGCAGTTAAACGCGCTGAGAGAGTTTGAGTACGTGCATGAGAGTGAGAGTGCGTCAGACGGCAATGGAGAAAGCACGGGTAGAAGCGGCAGTTACAAGTGAGGAGGAAATCGCTGATAAAACTGTTAGTTGGATATAATCCAAGCAGTTTATGGACTCGTGGACCCGTGGTGGTTTCTGTTGTGGGGATGCAACGAGTGGAGGATTTTAATTCGTTGTCTATCTAAGTTTTGCTGCTGCACATGAGCGATCTCAGATTGGGAAGGGGATTTAGGCCTGCGTCAACGGAGATTGAGCGTAAGCTAATTCAAAATATGTTTTGAACGCTGTAATCACATAAAATAACGTAGTATATTGCATGTACAGAAGGAATATGCACTAATTGTAGTGTTTTTTGCTGTTAAGAGGGGAGATTCAAGAAGTGAGATCGCATATGCCAGTTTTGTTCATATTATTCTCCTAAAGTGTGTTCACATGTGAAGTATAGAAAGTATTGTACAATATATATTGTGTATACTGTTAATTGCTAATTAATATGCTTAAAAGAGGTTAAAATGTGAACGGTGTGTAATATGGGTGGTGTGTTTAGGTGGCAAGATCTACAGATTTCTCCTATATGATCATGCTGTGTTTTCTTTTTGTTTTTGTCTGTTTTATCAGGCACATACAAGCTACTGCCGTTGTTTTGTACACCCATAAGAAAACTGTGACGTTGCTTGCAACAGTTAAAGTCAAGTGGGGCTCGTGATTTGGGTTTCTGATTAGACATTAATGCCCTGAAGAACTTTTTTTTTTATTATTACCACTTCCTATTTTGTTTGCTGTACCCATTTAAGTCAGTTGGGTGTTGGTCTTGTTTTCATTACAGTTTTCCTTATTTAATTGGATTGTAATCCCACAAACTTTTCCCTGAATGAAACATTAATGCTGAGTCTACTTCGAGACTCAGTCAAGAATAAAAGAATCCTTTTTTTTTTAGATGCTCTGGCTGTGTCTTTTTCCTTAAAATATTAGAAGGACGTTGTACCGGCCACACTCATGCCTGTTTAAGGGCTGTATCATGTGGTGCATGTTGCCTGTTTAAGGGTTAACGAACCATTAACTTTGACTTTTGCCTCAATAAACTTTAATTAATTATTTAATTCATTGTTTTATAATGAATGCCTTGTTTGCACATTGAACTGTTTTTACATTTATTATTAAAAAGTTTTGACATTTTGACAAGTTTTGAATTTGTTATACATTTTAATTTTTTAAAAAAGCACATGCTAAAATCATAAATGTGGTCAGGTTTTTAAAATGGAGTGATTTTTTTTTTCAGTGTTACTTACTGAACTGATCTGGATTCTTTAACCACAGGTAACAAATACTGAAGAACTTCATCTGTTGTATGTTGTTTTCCAATAAAGTGTTTTAGATCAAAAACATCCAACTTCTGCTCTGATGTCAGCAACACATAAACCAGAGCTGACCACTGTGAAGGGGAGAGTTTGGTTTCTCTTATTTCTCCAGATTTCAGATAATGTTGGATCTCCTGCATCAGTGAATCATCATCCAGTTCATTCAGACAGTGAAACAGATTGATGGATTTCTCTGAAGAGTGATTCTTCCTGATCTTTTGTTTGATGTACTGAACTGTTTCCATTTTGTTGTAGGAGCAGCTTCCTGTTTGTATCAGTAGTTTTCGTAAGAGAGTCTGATTGGACTCCACTGAGAGACCCAGAAAGAAACGCAAAAAAAGATCCAGATGTCCATTCTTACTCTGTAATGCCTCATTCACAGCTCTCTGATGCAGCTCAAATAATGAATTATATTTCTTCTGGTTAAAAATCTTAGACAACAGACCTTGCTTGGTTTGGTCAAAGATATTGATGTTGTTGATTGTAAAGGAGAGGTGCACATATAGAGCTGCTAGATGTTCCTGAAGGCTCAGATGAACAAAGCAGAAGACTTTCCCCTGATACAAGCCCAACTCCTCTCTGAAGATCTGAGTGCACAATCCTGAGTAAACTGATGCTTCTGTCACATCAATGCCACACTCTCTCAGATCTTCATCATAGAAGATCAGGTTGCCTTTCACAAGCTGCTGACAAGCCAGTTTCCCCAGTTTGAGGATCATGTCTTCATCCTTCACTTTCTTCTCATAGTCTTTCTCATGTTTGATGTTGGTCTGAAGGATCAGGAAGTGTGTGTACATTTGAGTGAGAGTCTTGGGAATCTCTTCACTCTCTGCTTGACTCAACATCTTCTCTAGAACAGTGGCTGAGATCCAGCAGAACACTGGGATGTGACACATGATGAAGAGGCTCCTTGATGACTTCAGGTGTGAGATGATCCTGTTGGCCAGACTCTGATCACTGATTCTCTTCCTGAAGTATTCCTCCTTCTGTGGCTCATTGAAGCCTCGTACCTCTGTCACTCGATGGACACACTCAGAGGGAATGAGATCAGCTGCTGCTGGTCTGGAGGTGATCCAGATGAGAGCAGATGGAAGCAGATTCCCAACAATGAGGTTCATCAGCAGCACGTCCACTGAGGCTGATTCAGATATTTTGCACAGTTTCACTTTGCTCTTAAAGTCCAGAGACAGACGACACTCATCCAGACCATCAAAGATAAACAACACTTTATATTTATCACTGGATATTTTAATTTTTTTAGTTTCAGGGAAAAAGATATGAAGGAGACCTGACAGACTGAGTTTTTTGCCCTTCATCAAGTTTGAGCTCTCTGAAAGGAAGTGGAAATATGAGCTGGATGTCCTGATTCTCTTTCCCTTCAGCCCAGTCCAGGATGAACTTCTGCACAGAGACTGTTTTTCCAATGCCAGCGACTCCCTTTGTCAGCACAGTTCTGATGGGTTTGTCTTGTCCAGGTAAAGGTCTAAAGATGTCATTGCATTTGATGGCTGTGTCCTCTGTTGCTGCTCTCCTGGATTGTGTCTCAATCTGTCTCACCTCATGCTCATTATTGATCTCTCCACTCTCACTCTCTGTGATGTAGAGCTCTGTGTAGATCTCATTCAGCAGTGTTGGGTTTCCCTGCGTTGTTCCCTCATACAGACACTCAAACTTCTTCATCAGATTTGACCTAAATATGTTGAGGACTTCATGGCTGTAAAATAAAAAAAAAATAAAAATAAATAAGCATAATGCTTTGTATATTCTGTTTCACATCTTCAAATCATATCTCTTACAGAAATGTTATACCTGAGAGCAGACTGTGTATCTCCACTATTAAAATCTAATGGCTGAATCACAGATGCTCACTCTTCATAGACACACAGCTGGACTCTGCTTCTGATCTCTTCTGTTGAACTGGACTAAAACAGAGAGATTCAAGTTAATTATTTAAATTACTGTATGTTACAAATCAGCTATTCATTTATTGTTATCAAATTCATTTTAAAAGCACTTTTTAATCATTTCATACACTGTATTTATACAAAATTGTGAGCTGAACTTTGATATTATATGATAATATAAAATGTCATGCTATAATATATATTATATAAATGTCATACCTGAGACCAGACTGTGAATCTCCACTGTTAAACTTATTGGCTCATGCATAGACCTGTCACTCTTCATAGACACAGCTGGGCTCTTGTTCTGATCTCTTCTGATGAACTGAGCTAAAACATAATAGATTTAATCTTTGTCATGAGAATAATATTAATATAATACAAGATAAAATAGAAGACATGATTAAAAAGAAAAACTTTAGTTTCATTTCTATGTAAGAAAAAATTGTGTTACTAAAGTACCTGCATCCTGAATAAAATCTTCATCTCCAGATGTTTCATCCATGATGGATCTGAACAGTTTGATCTTCACCACTGACTGAAGATGGAAGTGACAAACAATCACAGTAATTAAGCAATATTATATTGTTATAAATCATTCTATTAAACATTTTAAGATGTTTTATATTGCAAAGAATGAATTCTGTCAGTTTAAAATAAACAAAACATCAACTCTACATTTTATATACATTTATACCATTCTCATCATGACACAACTCAATTTCAAGACAGGATTAAATTGCTGTAGTTCACTAGTTAATGATGGTCAATAGGTATGGTTTAGCAACATAGACAGTACAGTGACAGACACTGATGGACTTGTTTGGTGTTTAAAAGGTTCATTGGTCAGTTTGAATAGGTCTGATGACACTACTGTACTGAATAAATGAGAATAATTCTTCCATGTATTAACACAATTTATTTCATGGCAAATGTTTTATGCTTATTATTATTTTATTCTAAAACAGGACAATGACACTACTTGATTTTAGCATATATAATGTAATTTACAGTGCACACCTTGTATTTATGTGACACATCAAGTTCAGCATAAATTCTACCACTGCTATATTACAGTCATTTCAATAGAAGAGATGTAGTCCTACACTTCATGTTACTTGTCAGCTTGATCACGAGTCATAAACACATTTTAAATATATACAAAAATATCTGAATAGGGTTTGATGGCTGTTAGCTTTATGCAAATTAAATTTCCATTTGAATTGTATAGTGTCACAAATTAAGAAAAATCCAGTGTTACAGTCTAAAACAATGTCATGGCTTTATTTATTAATAAATGTAGAAGTGAATCTGGCTCAAAGAACACAAGGTAAGATATTCTCCTTACACTAATTAGTAAAGACATGAGAAAGCATTAGTAATATATGAAATTCATTTATTATATTTCATATTACTTATAGTGTAAGTATAACACAATCAGTGTAACAACCTTATTACAGCCTTTAAAAAAAACTATGGAGCAGGCTGTGACAACAGGAGGCTACTTTCATTTACACTGATCATTATATCAGTTATATAAAATATTAGAGTGAAACATCTTACAATATTATAATATCTGTTTGTCTATATTTAATCACATTGCTTGAGTGTTTCATGATTAAGTTAGTATTTTCTGCTTACTTACATGAATAAGGAAGTGCCTTTGTGCTCCACAGCTGAAGACTTGTTTTGTCAAAATGTTTGGCTACTAGACAAGTTCCCAAATGTCCTTGGTCTCCCATTATGTACATGTAACTTCCCATAAGCAAATAAAAAGCTTAATGATCAGTTTTTCTAAATGTAGAAAAAATCTTAAAATCTTACGACCAGGTGTAAACGTTGCATGTTTAACAATCTGCTTTCACTTTCATTTAGTTTGTGCGGCAGAGGGAGTGCAACAGTCAGTCCAAGGGTGAGGCTCCTCTGCCAGTGGTGTTGTGAATGTCTAGAGTTGAAACTGTAAACCTGGGTTCTCCACTAGCATTATAAAAAAAAAACTTTCTTTCAACAAAGCTTGGCAGAGCTGCAAAATGATGTCACTGATGTCAGACAAAGTTAAACAGTTACTTCATAATAAAAAAATCCTAATATAATGAGATCTGTGCTGTTCCAAAGGTATGTACAAACATTTGTGTTCATTTGTTGAGGCATGTACAGCAGTCAGGTCAGACAGCACCTTCTTGACTGGATGAAAGTGTAGAGGATTTTGAACACAAGCAGAAAAGCTGTGCTTCCCTCCTCAAAAGTGACCAATAGCATAACAAGTAAATAACATTTACTACATCTGTCACCATGAACATTTTAACAGAGAATAATGTGTTGTCAATTTTTATACAAACTACACTTGAATTCCTCTTATTTGAATGGTGGTCTACCTGGGAATGAACAATCACACCATTGACAAACTGTTACGGTCGCGTGCTGGATGGACGAGACGGGAAACGAATCATACAAAACAAACACTTTAATATAAATCTTCATACCTAATCAGGCAGGAACACAGCTGATACATCCACACACTTCAAATAACGCATGACCCGACAGAGAACTGTAGAAAACAAGCAGACTTATAAAGGGTGAGACTACTCACAACACAGGTGTAGGGGATGACGATAATGAGGGTTAAACCAAAACAGACAGATCGACGTGGGAGACAATGGGAGAAACCAAAGACATAAACAGACATAACTGTGACATTACACTCCTCGAATAGGGAAAAAAAAAAAAGAAAAAGAAAAAAAAAAAAAAAACACGAAAAGGAAGGGTAGGTGGGTGATTCAGGAGGCCATGGCGGATCAGGGAGTTCAGGAGGCCATGGCCGGACAGACAGTTCAAATAAACATAACATAGTCCAGGGGGGTGACGAAGGTGGAAGGAGCCAAGGAGAAAACAGGAGGGACCCGGAGCAGGAGAAGCAGAGAGAGACCCAGACCGCAGCCATGATGACGACCCACGGTGGAGCCGATGGAGGGAGGAGCCATGGTGGAGACGGAGAGCCGAAGATCCAGGGCAACACCGAGGATCTGAAGGGCCAAGGCAGAGCCCTAGGCTCTGGCGACCAAGACGTAGGCGGAGATCCAGAGGTCCGCGGCGGAGCTGGAGCGACAGAGGATGGAGGCTGTGCCGGAGGGAGGGAGGAGTCCTTAGGAGCCGGTGGGACGGAGTGACGAGGTGCAGCCGGAGGAACAGAGTCCTGAGGTGACGGAGGGACGACGACCGACCAGGGTGGAGCCGGAAAGACGAGGGAGCCCGGTGGAGCTGGTGGACCGATGGGCGACGATGGAGACGAGGGCGATGAGAGCCGTGGTGGAGCCGCAGGGTCGGAGGGCCGAGGCGGAGTTCTGGACTCGGAGGCGGAGATGAGGGATCCTCCAGCCATGACACCGATGGAAGCTGGCAGACCCACGGCGAGCCCACTGCACAGGCGGTGGGCTGAGGGTGAGCAGAGGGGCTGTCAGGGGACAGCGGTGAGCAGACAGACGTTGACATAGGCAGAAGAGGGAGGGTGGATGGGAATTCCATACAGGCAGGTATAACATGACAGGTAGATATTTCCGTAAAGAAGTCTATTAAATCCCCAGAGTTATTTTCTAGAACTTCAGTAGAAGTGTCAATTAAGTCCTCAGAGTTGTTTTCCAGCTCACCCCCAGCAGTGGTGCAGTGGGCAGGGCTCTCCATAGCCCTCACTTGCTCCATGTTGCACTCCCCCATCACGGTAGCTGTAGCCGGCTCTCGCACCTGATCGGACGTGTAGGGCTCTGGCTCTGTGGCGATCTCTGGCTCTGTCGCTCGTGGCTCTGGCTCGTCATCCACGGTGGGCTCGGGCTCAAACTCCGTGTGTCGGTATGCTGGTAGGCTGGGCTCTGGGTCTTGAGTGGGGCTGGTGTCATCCTCCGCGGTCAACAAAGATCTGCAGGACACCAGCACCCACTCAATGTAATCGGCGATGCTCTCTCGTGGACCATCCCCGGACAGCTGCGCTTTGGTGGCGATGTTAAGTCCTGCACGGTAGAATGTGCAAAGGCAGCTGTCCGGGTAGTGCGTGAGTGGTGCGAGGTAGACGAAGTCTCTAGTGTGGTCCACGAGAGAGCGATTCCCCTGCTCCAGGAGAAGGAGGAGGACGGCGGGGTTATCCATAACAAAATAACAAAAAACAAACACTGAGAAAAAAACGGAAAAATAAAGCAGGGAAACGCCGGGAAAAAACTATTTCGGTCGGTCCTTCTGTTACGTGTCGTGCTGGACGGACGAGATGGGAAACGAGATACGATACAAACAAACACTTTAATATAAATCTTCATACGAATCAGGCAGGAACAGGCAGGAACACAGCAATACATCCACACACTTCGAAATAACATTAAGGACTGAGAGAGAACTCAGAAAACAAGCAGACTTATAAAGGGTGAGACTAATTACAATCACAGGTGTAGGGGATGACGATAATGAGGGTTAAACCAAAACAGACAGATCGACGGGGGGAGACAATGGGAGAAACCAAAGACATAAACAGACATAACTGTGACACAAACACTCTATCATAACAGTCTACAAACAGTTTCTCTACCTGATCACCAACACTATGCAAAGCAATGTAGTCGTAATGTGCCATTATTTTACTCTTGGGTGTCCAAAGGCTGTAATGTCTTCCTCAATGCCATCATCACTTGATTCTTCTTGGTAGTCAGGGTTTTATTTAAAAACATCAGTTTAAACCTGAAAGACATTATTGCATCCTTACCTGCACAATGACTTCCACTTTAGGATGCTTGAACCATGAGGTAAAGTTGATTTCTTTACAACTTGTTGCTGAAAGTCAAAATCAACAAATCAATTCTCAAACATAAAAGACAACAAGTCCTGCCATGATACTACACATAAGGTCATATAAAATCAACTGTTTTTTTGTTTTTGTTTTTCTACAGTACTCTAACAAATTTTAGGAAAAATATATACATGTATACTTATACTTACACAAACATACTGTCTGTATAACACACATTCTCCTTACCTGCAAGGATCCATCAGGTGCATCCAGATCATCTTCAGATCTTTCATCAACATCTGCAAAAACCTGAAAAGAAAAATATTTAAAAGAATAAATAAAAACCTAAACAGATCATTTACATGTTATAAAGAAATTATGCAGCTAAAGAGTTTATATTGTGAGAAAAAAATGTGTAGTTGTGTAATTCTGAAAAAATACAAATGTACAAAAAATTACATATTCTTAGAAATAAGTCAGAGATTTGATAATATCTCTGATGATTTGTGTTTTTGGGAAAAAACCACATCACATCACATTGACAGGCTAGAGCAACTTCACAGTGCAGCATCAACAATCTCAAAAAGGTAGTGCAGTGATGGAGCTACACCGGGGCTAGGGGGGCCTATAACCCCATCATAATTTTGAATAGCCCCAATTTAGCCGTCACAAGCAGTTGAGATGGACCCTTTTTTGATAAAGAAGACAAGAGTGCAGGTAGGAAACCCTGTCTCTGAGGGGCCAAAGAAGGTGAAAAGAAAGAGGAGTCAGAGAGATACTGTATGTATTGTGTTGTTAATGCTGAGCACAGTTTCCTGCATAAGGCTACATTTAATCCATTACATAATCACTAAGATTGATGCAGTATTTGTTTAATATTTAATTTAAGTGCGCACAGTCCTGATTATGCATACATATGAATTGTGTTGTTAATACTGAGTGCATGGGCGCTGATTTTGTTTAAGGCCAAATCAAGATTGTGTTTATTCCACCAAACACAAGCAATGTGCCATCCATAATCTGTCATCCTTTCTTGCCCTCTTTGCAAAAAAGGTGTGGTTTATATCAGGTACATGTTCAGAATGCATGTCAGAGAAAATAAGGCAACACTTTTTTTGGAAGTTAGGAGCAGTACAAAGAGGAGACCTTGGTGTAGGGCTGCACGATAAATCGCGACAATATCGCAATCGATATTAAGAAAAGCTGCTATATTCATGTGCGCATCTTGTCAGTGATACACGGTTCTATGATCAGTAGTAAATCACCATCCGAAGGCTCGTGCGAAATCTTCAAATATGCCCCGAAGAAGAATCCAGGAAATAACAATCGCTGCAGCTGAATAAATAGAAGATTTAACTGCTTTCATTGATTTAACGTGACTAATAAACACAACTACGACAATATATGTATGGAAGCATATGTGTAGCAAAATTCAATTTGCAATACAATATGCAAAATGACAACGCAATATTCAAAATGGCAATGTAATTCTGTATTTAAATGTACATTTTCCATCACCTCCACGCGTGCAAAATTTGGTGCAGAATGAAACGGAAAATTAAATTATATTATTTACATTTGCCATTTCCAACAGTAGTCTTAAATTGTAAAGTGCATACTATTTTAATGCTTTATAAGTAGCAAAATTAAAAAGGAAATGTGTAACCCAAATTGATTTGATATGTGTAACGTGTCCAAGCAGAAACAGTAGCAAAATTATCATTTAAATGTTATTTGTCCTAAATACATTTAGACTAACAGTTAGGACACTTACGATTGCATTTTCATCATGACGCCTTGGGATATTTGTAGCAAAATTCAATGTGGCTTTGAAAATGCATTCCGAGCTGACCACGCCTACACTACGGCAATCATTGCGTTAAGGCGGGGATTGGCGGAAGCATGTTATGTTTAGATCGTTTGAAAAATGGCGGCTGGAGATCTGATAAGATCGTTGAATGCATTGGCAGATGAAGTGGAGCGTGAACAGAGAAATAATGTTTCAGAAGATTTTTACGCGTATGCAGGTGACAGGACAAGATCAATATTGGAGCATCATGCAGAATTGTCGACCTTAACAGGCCTCGACACTCGTTTGGCTGCTGAACCCTTGAGAGTGGTGGAAGATCGATTATCTTCATCTCTGTCAAGGGGAGTGGGACGACCGGCCGTGGAGATCCCTGACGAGGCCATAGAGGGGTATCTTATGTATGGTCTTAAAGTTAAAGACATCACGGCCTTGTATGGAGTTAGTCGCTGGACGGTACATCGACGAATGCAACAGTGTGGACTAAGGTAAACATCAACTTAAATGTTTTTTTTTTTTTTGTTTGTTTTTTTTAAGGTTTCATAGAACGTAACATTAAACGCCCCGAATCTTAACATTAGGCCATGAATGCCCTCTTTTTTGAAGCATCATAGAAACACCGCGGACAAGTGAGCCGCCACCTGGGAACGTCAGCCGCCATCTGGATTTGCTGCACGTCTATTAGCGGAATTACGGTACGGAGACACGAAGCGGCCAAAAAGCTGACGAACATCTATATTTCAGCGGTTAAAAATTAAATGTGCCCGAAAGCAGGGAAAAAGTATTTACAAAACGTATTTATATTGTACATTATAGAAGATACACTTATATTACATTTGAATTCATTATACTGTTAAGTTTTCTGAAAAAATAAAGTTTGTTCAAATACATTCTAACACTTAATGTTTGTTCCTTTTTTTCTACATGCATTATTAAAATTTCTTCAGAGTTACCATGAACATTTCAATAAATGAAGAGTTTCATTGCAAAACGAGATATATCCATTTTGAGAAATGTTGGTTATTTGACATTATTATTTAAGACATCAACAGTCAAGTTCATTCACAATTTTTGTACATTAAACTATTACTTGAGCTCAGTGAAGGCCAGGGACACAATATTTTTCAAATCCAGGATATTTTTTATTTAATTTTATGTCCATAAATAGTTCATAAATAAGTCAAAAACCATGCCAAAATGCAACATATTTATCTTAACATTGTCAAACATCTTAAATTGGTTAAAAAAACAATACATCATAAATATATGGAATAGTATATACAAAGATTGATTAATAATAATAAGATTCTGAGTTAGTTTTGGCCAGAACATACACAACATAACATAACATAACTTTTTTTTTTTTTTGCAAAACGCTATAAACGTAGCCTACGTGACTGACAGCTCGCCTACAGTATAAACAATTAAATGGTAAACGTTTTTTAGTTAGCCTATTGAATCCTCTTTTTAAAAATATATGTTTTTTGTTTTGATATTATCGTTAAATCAATGAGCAAACTCGGAGCACTTCACCGGCATTGACTCTCTTCCCAGGGGATGCTGCGCTCGCGTGATCCTGACGTCTGTCCTAACCACCGCAGCATTTTGATTTTAGCTTATTTCGCTGTCCAGCTCAGTCCTCTTTGCTCATCCGATATTTCCTATTTCTTGTTTGTATTTTCGCGCTCTTGTCGTCGTTGATTGGACCCGCAAACCGAAGCGTACAGTATCTGCGCGCTGCTGCTAATAGGTATCTAAAATGTCACCCGTAGTGTAGTGTTCATGTGAAATGTAGGACGGAGGGGACAAACGCCCCAGAGCGTCTCTGACATGATTTGCATGATTGGCTCATGCTTCACCGGCCAAACTGGCTGGTAAGTTTTTATCAATACCCGCCAAAATGATTTTTAACCCGCATTTGGCGGGTTGGCGGGTGTTAATTTCGAACCCTGGTTATCGCACTTTGTAAAGAAACTGGTCTGGCGGATATCGCGTTTTGTGAAAAAATACATTTTATAGTAGGCCTAAAATGTACATTCTTAAATTGTATTAATGGCAGCAATTCACACATAGATTAAGGTACATCTGAACAGTGATTTCCAATAATAAAATCCAAATGTCAGAAAATGGCGTTTATCGCGTTTTGCAACCAAACTCTTCAAATTCTTTTTCTGAACAATCATGTCTCTATCTGTGTTCACGATGTTTTAGTGTAGAATTTGTACAGAAAATGAATGGCAGTGTCACAATGCATTATATAGCATATATATTGTTGCTTCTTGTCATTTCTGATGTGTCCTTTCATAATAATAATAACGATAAAAGGCAAAATGTTTTTTATCATTTATCAAAAAAAGTCTTCAGAGTTAACAGGAAATTTTCTATTCATACAAAGTCTGTGACATTGCACTGACCATTGTTTCACATTTATAAATGCATTATTTAAATTCCTTCAAATCTTACAGCAAGATTTGTATTCAGACTTCTTCAGTAATGCCCAACACTCTGTCTGTATGAAGTTTCACGAGATTTCACTGAAGATTTCTACAGAAAATGAATGCCAAAGTCTGACATTGCACTGACTATTCTTTTACATTTATACATGCATTTTTTTAAATTCCTTCAAATCGCACAGCAACATTTCTATTCAGACTTCTTCACAATGCCCAACACTCTGTCTGTATCAAGTTTCAAGAGATTTCACTCAAGATTTCTACAGAAAATTAATGGCAAAGTCTGTGAATGGCAAAGTCTGTGACATTGCACTGACCATTCTTTTACATTTATAAATTCATTTTTTAAATTCCTTCAAATCTCACAGCAAGATTTCTATTCATACTTCTTCACAATGCCCAACACTCTGTCTGTATCAAGTTTCATGACATTTCATTCAACATTTCTACTGAAAATTAATGACAAAGTCTGTGACATTGCACTGACCACTCTTTTACATTTATAAATTCATTTTTTAAATTCCTTCAAATCTCACAGCAACATTTCGATGCACACTTCTTCACAATGCCCAACACTCTGTCTGTATCAAGTTTCATGACATTTCAGTGAAGATTTGTACAGAAAATTAATGGCAATTTGTCACAATGCATTATATAGCACATATATTGTTATATTCTCTTATATATCCTTCAAAGATGTTGATGCCGATAGCTTTGTGGGCAGCACTGTCTTGGGTTCGAATCCCTACTTGGGGCCTTTCCTGATCCCACCCCCATGTCATTTCTTGTCATTTCTGACGTGTCCTTTCATAATAATAATAATAATAAATATAGCTGCAAACAGCAATTGCGGGGCCAAGCACAACAGAGGCAGAATGAGGAGCTAAGCATGGCAAGGAGGAACAGACCGACTGTAACAATGAGTAACTAAAGTCATTTTAGGATGATATCAGTTGAAATGGCTGAAAAGTCATATATACAACCAATAATATAATTTAATGGCTTATCACTTTTGACCAATAGGTGGTGCTGTTTTCAAATTGATGTGATGCGTTCTGTGTGAGGTGACAATGACACACAAATTTTGGTGTCATTATGCCAAAGCTTTACAGAGATACAGCCTCAGAATCATTTTGGCATCAAGCCTAAAATCTGCAGTGGCGCTGTACGAAAATGGTTTACTCTATCAACACGAAATCCATAACTTTGAGTCAGGACAGTCCGAAGATGATCTGACTCAATTTTGGTGAAAATCCGATCAGCAGTCTAGGAGGAGTACGAACAAGTAGGTTTTGTACATTAATCAAAATGGCGGAAAGGAAGTTCAGCCAAGTATGGTACAATTGGTATGTATGTTGTCGGCATGACCCAAGGAATATTTTGAGACCAGTTTTATTACATTAGGCTAATGCAATCACAAGTTATTAGCATTTTTGAAAATGTCATTATTAATGTTTAATAAATGGTGTATTACTTCTGAATTGATGTGGCGTGGTCAGGGTGTGGTGATAATAGCACATATAAAATTTGGTGTCAATATGTCAAGGCTTTGCAGAGATACAGCCTCATCTTTCCAGCAAATTTGTTGATGCGCTAAACGAAAACGGTTTTGTGTATCGAAACAAAATTCATAACTTTTTGACAGCATGGTCCGAGGATGATCCGAGTCAAATTTGGTGCAAATCATATGAACAGTCTAGGACGAGTTCGAAAAAGAAGGTTTTACGAACAATTGAGAATAGCGAAAAAACTAAACCTTACGATTTTTGAATTTTGGTGTCCATTCGACTCGGCATAAGCCAAGGAATCAGAGGAAGACAGAATTTTTGTTGTGTGGCTTACGGTTCAAACGTTATTAGCATAAATCTTTTGAAAGTTTGGACAAGTGGTGGTGCTAGAGAGTTTGAGTTAGAGACTCCAAACTTGCTATGGTTAATGTTGGGACTGTCCTCTATCAGTGTGCAAAATTATACAACTTTCCCGCAAGCGGTTCTATGGGCTGCCACAGACTTGCGGCGGAAGAGGAAGAATAATAACTCCAACGGATACAATAGGTGCCGTCGCACCTTCGGTGCTTGGCCCCTAATAATGATAAAAGGCAAAATGTCTTTTATTATTTATCCAAAAAAAGTCTTTAGAGTTAACAGGAAAATTGTAGAATTTGACAGAAAATGAAAAGAAAATCTTGGTAACACTTTACAATATGTGTACAAAAATATGCATTAATTCATGCTTAATTAATGCACAGATAATCACGAGTTAATGTATAGTTCATGATGCACTAAAGCATTTATTAATGATTACTACATCAGCAACAATTGAACATTCTGTATGATTCATAGATTAAGTAATCATTAAATTGTTATTAGTAAACACATGCTAAATTCATATGTTAATTACCACTGTGTTCAAAGCTATGTACTTCAACTTCCAGTTGTCTTTAAATACTCATTAGTTAATGATTTGCAAATGTATCATTATATTGTGACTTTACTTGTTGAGGCACATGACTAACTAACTAATTGTAAATCCATAACCACAATGACATATTACTTAACAATTACTTACTAATTCTGTGCCTCAACAAGTAAAGTCATAACATAATGATACATTTGCAAATCACTAGCTAATGAGTATTTAAAGCAGACAACTGAAAGTTGAAGTACATAGCTTTGAACACTGTGGTAATTAACATATGAATTTACATCATTAGTTAATAAAATAAGTGATAAAGGAAATTAATGCATTATGACACATTTATTATTACTTAATCTATGAATCATACAGAATGTTCAATTGTTGCTGATGTAGTAATCATTAATAAATGCTTTAGTGCATCATGGATTATCTATTCTACAATTTTCCTGTTAACTCAAAAGACTTTTTTTGATAAATAATGAAAGACATTTTGCCTTTTATCATCATTATTCTTATTATTATGAAAGGACACGTCAGAAATGACAAGAAGTGACATGGGGGTGGGATCAGGAAAGGCCCTGAGTAGGGATTCAAACCCAAGACAGTGCTGCCCACAAAGCTATCGGCATCAACATCTTTGAAGGATGTATAAGAGAATATAACAATATACAGGTGCTGGTCATATAATTAGAATATCTTCAAAAAGTTGATTTATTTCACCAATTCCATTCAAGAAGTGAAACTTGTATAATGTACACATTCATTCCACACAGACTGATATATTTCAAGTGTTTATTTCTTTTACTTTTGATGATTATAACTGACAACTAATGAAAACCCCAAATTCAGTATCTTAGAAAATTAGAATATTACTTAAGACCAATACAAAGAAAGGATTTTTAGAAATCTTGGCCGACTGAAAAGTATGAACATGAAAAGTATGAGCATGTACAGCACTCAATACTTAGTTGGGGTTCCTTTTGTCTGAATTACTGCAGCAATGCGGCGTGGCATGGAGTCGATCAGTCTGTGGCACTGCTCAGGTGTTATGAGAGTCCAGGTTGCTCTGATAGTGGCCTTCAGCTCTTCTGCATGTTGGGTCTGGCATATCACATCTTCCTCTTCACAATACCCCATAGATTTTCTATGGGGTTAAGGTCAGGCGAGTTTGCTGGCCAATTAAGAACAGGGATACCATGGTCCTTAAACCAGGTACTAGTAGCTTTGGCACTGTGTGCAGGTGCCAAGTCCTGTTGGAAAATGAAATCTGAATCTCCATAAAGTTGGTCAGCAGCAGGAAGCATGAAGTGCTCAAAAACGTCCTGGTATACAGCTGCGTTGACCTTGGACCTCAGAAAACACAGTGGACCAACACCAGCAGATGACATGGCACCCCAAACCATCAGTGACTGTGGAAACTTTACACTGGCCCTTAAGCAACGTGGATTCTGTGCCTTCTCTTCCTCCAGACTCTGGGACCCTGATTTCCAAAGGAAATGCAAAATTTACTTTCATCAGAGAACATAACTTTGGACCACTCAGCAGCAGTCCAGTCCTTTTTGTCTTTAGCCCAGGCGAGACGCTTCTGACGCTGTCTGTTGTTCAAGAGTGGCTTGACACAAGGAATGCGACAGCTGAAACCCATGTCTTGCATACGTCTGTGCGTAGTGGTTCTTGAAGCACTGACTCCAGCTGCAGTCCACTCTTTGTGAATCTCCCCCACATTTTTGAATGGGTTTTTGTTTCAATTCTCTCCAGGGTGCGGTTATCCCTATTGCTTGTACATTTTTTCTACCACATCTTTTCCTTCCCTTCACCTCTCTATTAACCCTTTCACGCGTACGATCACACCGGTGTGATCAGTCTAAGCTGGTCCCTGGAGCGTACGATCACACCGGTGTGATTCGAACGTTCAGCACATCACGTGATAAACTGCTGAATTCAAATCTGCTTTGGCGCTTTGGCTGGCGCTGAGCCAGGTCGGACGCGCTGAGCGCTTGTCATATTATCGCAATTATTCAGTGTTTTCAACCATATAATGCTTATTTTAGGTTCCAGACATTTAAATACACATATGTCCTAGTAAAACGATGCATTTATAGTTTGCAAAATACACGCCGATGTCTATGGAAGCGGCAATAATGATCCTTACAAATGTTATCTGACGACATGTTTTATTGGTATCATATACACATTGTGTAGGTAACTATAAAGTTTACTCTGCTCTTCTCCCAGCTCACTAGAGACTTAGTTTAATGTTTTTCGGGAGGAGAGGATGAATTTGCGACTTGTAAATCCCACAACTCGGATTCAGCGCGAACTAACATGGCGGCACCCATCACTCGGCATAGATCAACTAACACACTCATTATTAAAGTGTTTAAACCTCCAAATACATTTACTTGCACATATTTCAGAATCGGAATATCAGATATTTCATAATACAGTGAGAACGTTTGTGAATATTAATTATAAAAAGGGAAAAACGATATAAAAGTGATTCATGTGTCATTAAGCCCTATTGTGGCTGCGTTGTGTCACATGACAAACATGTCGCGTCGCCATGGAAACAATAAAGCGATACATTCTAAAATAACGGTCGCCTAAAAAAACTCAGGCTGGAGGCTCAGCTAGAATATTTTAAACTCACGTGTGAAAGGGTTAATGTGCTTGGACACAGAGCTCTGTGAACAGCCAGCCTCTTTTGCAATGACCTTTTGTGTCTTGCCCTCCTTGTGCAAGGTGTCAATTGTCGTCTTTTGGAAACTGTCAAATCAGCAGTCTTCCCAATGATTATCTAGCCTACAGAATTAGACTGAGAGACCATTTAAAGGCCTTTGCAGGTGTTTTGAGTTAATTAGCTGATTAGAGTGTGGCACCAGGTGTCTTCAATACTGAACCTTTTCACAATATTCTAATTTTCTGAGATACTGAATTTGGGCTTTTCATTAGTTGTTAGTTATAATCATCAAAATTAAAAGAAATAAACACTTGAAATATATCAGTCTCTGTGGAATGAATGTATGCATTATACAAGTTTCACTTCTTGAATGGAATTAGTGAAATAAATCAACTTTTTGAAGATATTCTAATTATATGACCAGCACCTGTATATGCTATATAATGCATTGTGACAAATTGCCATTAATTTTCTGTACAAATCTTCAGTGAAATCTCGTGAAACTTGATACAGACAGAGTCTTAGGCATTCTGAAGAAGTATGAATAGAAATCTTGCTGTAAGATTTGAAGGAATTTAAATAACGCATGTATAAATGTGAAAGAATGGTCTGTGCAATGTCACAGACTTTGCCATTCACATTTTCTGTACAAATCTTCAGTGAAATCTCATGAAACTTGATACAGACAGAGTGTTGGGCATTCTGAAGAAGTATGAATAGAAATCTTGCTGTGAGATTTGAAGGAATTTAAAAAATGAATTTATAAATGTAAAAGAATGGTCAGTGCAATGTCACAGACTTTGCCATTCACAGACTTTGCCATTAATTTTCTGTAGAAATCTTGAGTGAAATCTCTTGAAACTTGATACAGACAGAGTGTTGGGCATTGTGAAGAAGTCTGAATAGAAATGTTGCTGTGCGATTTGAAGGAATTTAAAAAAATGCATGTATAAATGTAAAAGAATAGTCAGTGCAATGTCAGACTTTGGCATTCATTTTCTGTAGAAATCTTCAGTGAAATCTCGTGAAACTTCATACAGACAGAGTGTTGGGCATTACTGAAGAAGTCTGAATACAAATCTTGCTGTAAGATTTGAAGGAATTTAAATAATGCATTTATAAATGTGAAACAATGGTCAGTGCAATGTCACAGACTTTGTATGAATAGAAAATTTCCTGTTAACTCTGAAGACTTTTTTTGATAAATGATAAAAAACATTTTGCCTTTTATCGTTATTATTATTATGAAAGGACACATCAGAAATGACAAGAAGCAGCAATATATATGTTATATAATGCATTGTGACAGACTGCCTTTCATTTTCTGTACAAATTCTACACTAAAACATCGTGAACACAGATAGAGACATGATTGTTCAGAAAAATAATTTATTGAAATGTTCATGGTAACTCTGAAGAAATTTTAATAATGCATGTAGAAAAAAGGAGCAAACATTAAGTGTTAGAACGTATTTGAACAAACTTTATTTTTTTAGAAAACTTCACAGTATAATGTATTTGAATGTAATATAAGTGTATTTTCTATAATGTACAATATAAATACGTTTTGTAAATACTTTTCCTCTGTTTCCAGGCACATTTAATTTTTAACCTTTGAAATATTGATGTTCGTCAGCTTTTTGGCCGCTTCGTGTCTCTGTACCATAATTCCACTAATAGACGTGCAGTGCTACCCAGATGGCGGCTCACTTGACCGCGGTATAGAAACACATAGGCTGACTTGAATAATCTGATATAAATTGAACTAGGGAATTCAGATATCACTTGAGTAAATAAGAAAAAAACAATAGATCCCTGCCCAAAACACAATAGAAAATAAGTAATGGATTTAATGGTTATAATGGGAATTGCATTGGTTTTAATGGTGTATACTGGTATGTGATGGATTTTATTGGTGTTAAATCCTATTGGAAAAATGCCCAAAACACACTACAAAAAGGAATTTTGTAATGGTTTTACTTGAAAAAGTTAATGGTTCATAATGGTATTTTAATGGAAACCATTAGAATTTCTGTGATGATTTCTATTGGGCTTCTATTGTTTTGTTTTGTTTTGTTTTGTTTTGTTTAGCAGCTTTTACGTAATTTTGTTCATCTCACAAATATCTTATGCATCTAATGCCACTTACCACACAATTATCCACCTGTTCCACAGACTGTGGTAAAGTTAGTTTTATATTCGCACATTCAGACTTCCGCGTTCAATAACTTTATGTTTTATTGTGCAATAAAGTAATTATTTGCTAATTCTATTCAGCGACATGATTTTCAACCTACTACATTTTTCACAGTGGATCCAAACGGCCAAGCATTGTTTAAATGGCATACTTACCGGCAAACGTCCATTAAATGTCCAACATAGTGTGGCAAACAAGATAGGGACTGTCTAAAAAGTTGCAATTTTATTTTCATTGCAAGCAAACAGACAACTACATTTTAGCCAACTACAGATGTACCAGCAATTATCACCCAAATTATGTCTTCTAATGCTATAGATTTTTCTTTAGCAACAGTAAAAATAGGATTATAATAACTGTGTTTGAAAAGATGTTTAGGAAATGAAAAAAGAATGAATTTACATGAATTGTAATTTGGTAGTAATCCATACAAGTGGAAAATCACATGGAATCTCCTGAACATAATTAATGGGTTCATTTTACAACTGTTTTATTTATTTATTTGATATTTGATCAATGATATTTGATCTATTTCAGTAGGTTTTGAAAGCATGGGTCGACCGCTCCAAAGCAAGTTGGAACATGTTGTTTGGACGCTACAGAACATACTGCAGCACGTCTTGCTTTTTTCACTTCTGTTTCTCTGGTTTTAAGCGTGATAAAGACTTAACAGTATAACAGTGTTCTGCAAGTGTTCAGTGAAAAGAATGGCTAAACTTTTATGTGTCCCTGTTGTATGAAATCTTCATTTAATATTAAACTCTCATAATATCACAATTTATGGGCCTTTGTTGATGTTTACAGTCCTGCAAAAATATTACTGTCCATAGTACTAATTCTGTCAGATTACTGACAAGTAGGCTACTCAGAAAGCATGACAGCAAACAGGATGTTTATTTTGGGTGAACACTTTCAAAAACTAGTGGAAACATGTTTTAAAAATAATTTTTATTTTATTCTCATATTCAATTTCTTCCATCACTGTGTTTTATTGTTGTTGTTGTTTTTTTCAATGTCACAGCATCCAGTTCAATAACTTTTAAAAAAAAGAGGGTCACACCATTCCAAAACAAAATGCTAAATATTTATTTGACCCAAAAGAACATACCACAAGTTTTTAAAGTGTTATTAATTACTCTAGATGTTCAATTTCTACCATCACTATATTCTATGGGGTTTTTCAATGTCACAGCATCCAGTTCAATAACTTTTGAAAAGAGGGTCACACCAATCCAAAACAAAATGTTAAATATTTATTTGACCCTAAAGAACATACTACAAGTCTTTAATGTACAATTATTTACTCTAGATGTTCAATTTCTGCCATCCCTTCGGGTTTCTTCATTGAGACACCTTCCAGTTCAATATCTTTTGAAGGTAGACACTGACATACCCAGTACACATTCATTTTTCATTAAAACACACAACACTTCTGCAACATTTTACTATAGCAAACTCTAAAATGTTTAGCTCAATTGAAAGAACATACTACAACCCTTTTTTTCTTGTGTGAGTTATTGCTTTATGCTCCCAGCGTGTTGCATTGGTTTCTTCATTGACACCTTACATAGTTAAATAGGTCTGGAAAAATCAGATCAAGTCATCCAAGGAAGATTGTAAATTCTTTATTTAGTCTCAAAGACCAAGCTACAATTCTTTATTGTACAAGTTTTTGCTTTGTACCTATTAATGACTTTTTGTATAGGTTTCTCCACTGACACATGGTCCACTTCAATAGCTAAAGAAAAATGGGTCGTAGTGCTCCAGAACGAGTTGGAAAGTTGTTTATTTGACCCTATAGAGTATACTCTTTAGTATACATATACAGTATATGCCTTTTAAGTTTTTATCAATCACACATTATCCACTTCAATAGTTGAGTGAGCGACTGCTCTAAAACAAGCTACAAATCTTTATAAATAGTTTACAAAATACAAAACTACAGTCCAGGTTTTCTTGTCTTTTCATCTCTGTTTTTGTAATTTTGTGTGCTACTTTGTGTGAGCTGTGATCCTTATAATGAGGTATGCAACATCGTTGACAAGGTGTGGAATTATCAGAAATATATTATTATGTTTTATGTTTATGCTGTTTTCTGTATTCATCCAACATTAAACTCACTTACTATCATAATCCATGTTCACTGATCAATATTTACAGTCTTGCAGAATTGTCACTGTCCATGGTTCTGTTATTGAAAAACATGTTTGTTTGTTTGTTTGTTTTTTTCCCCATTTGATAAGAAGATAAGTGCATTGCTTTTTATAGCTGCACTACAACAAACTCAGTATAGACTACCTACCACAGCACAAAGATTTGTTAATGGAAAGACTTAATTTTTCACAGCTTTTAAGCAAGCCTTGATTATGTGATTGTTCACATAATGTGAAGTATTCAGCTGAATGGCTGGCATTTTTGGCCAACATGTCATTTACGTTTTAAGATGCAAATCTGCATGCTTTGCTGAAATGTGAACATATGCATGTAGTGCACCAGCAGACAAGATGACTTTCCAGGGGGCCCAGTTTATGAAATGGGCCCTCTCTAACTGCTATAGTGGAGGATGGTTTCTTACAATTTGATTGGATGCCAGTGGACTAAAACAAACAAATGTCAAAAAAGGCAATCCCAGGAGAGGGCATTATAATTGCTCCAAAAGATTCACCTTTTTACCCAAACCCTCCTTTTACTTTCATTCTAAGGCCTAGGCTAAGGCGGCCATACATTCCTTTGTTTGACCTACAGATGCAGTATGCAATTTTGTTGGCCATGACTGTAACAATGGCTAGAACAAAGGGGATCAAACTTTTCACACCCCTAAAATATAATTGCTATTCCTTAGTAGTGTTTGGACAGTTTTTTTATTATTATTATTTTATTAACTATGACATATCTAAAGAGTTTTGGGTAACGCTTTAGATTACAACCCGCAAAGAACTACGTAAGTAAACTGAATTTACGGTGTATGTTTCTGTAATTATAGTGTACCTATAAAGAACGTACATGTAGGTATAAGGGGAAAATATGTTATATTTGGGTAATAAGGGGACAACAAACCAGATATTCAACCTGCAAAGAACTACGTAAGTATACTGAATTTACCGTGTACGTTTCTGTAATTATAGTGTACCTATTAAAGAACGTACATGTAGGTATACGGGAATATGTTACGTTCTGGTAACAACCAGATATACAACCTGCAAAGAACTGCATAAGTAAACTAAAGCTACGGTGAATGTTTCGTATTTATATTGTACCTACGTGTAACAATAGGTTACGTTTGGGTAATAAGGGAGTAGCAAACAGATATCCTACAAATAATTTAGAATGGATTAATTTAAAAAATGTAACAGGTACCTGTTCTATTAAATCGTAAGTTTGGTGTATCTATACGTAAGCTTTTTAAAATTACTGGGAAAATATACTCTTGTTCCATCTAATTACAGGGTAATTGTGCCATCTGCGGGTTGTAAATTAAAGTGGAGATTGTTCCCGCCTTGTTCAAGGAACTTACAGGGTACAATACATACAACAACGCGACGTAAAATGTGGTTCTACAAAATGTACATTTATTTGCATTTTTACAGACACTAAATGTACAATACTGACATATTTACATCATCTAAACATTTAACGTTTACTTAATTTGAAATTATAACATTTCATTCTGTTCTGTGTGATTTCTGTTGCCAGCTCGTTTCCAAAAATAGGTCTACAAAATGTTATCATGACTACACGTTAAACTTACGTTTTGGTAATTCGGGGGAAAATCGGACGTTCATTGGCTCTCGCCTGCATTCGTCACAGATTACGACATGCCGTGTTTCTGGTGAGATGTGTTGGAATGACGCGCGGGCGCCTTCGAGGAGTGGATCAAGACAATAATCTGGATAATATTTTCAGCGATTAACAATTTAAATTCTGCTCCCCAGCAAACACAGTACGTTGTGACGACGTCGTCAGTTAGTCGTCCTTTGGTCAGCGCGACATTACTTTATGGCGACGTTGTGAGGACGTCGTGGTAAAGTTCCATTTTTTAGAATACTGGCTAACGTTCCAGAAACGTCGTGGGCACGTCCTCAACAGACGTCGCTAGTTAGTCCCATGGGGAACGTTGTGGCTACGTGTTCCCTTGGTCTCTATAGTATAGGTCTACCAGTATTTTATTTACAATTTATTTACAATTGTTAAATATAAATTGCTTACAATTTAAAATGTTAGATATTTATTCGTCAAGACTGACATTCCATTTATACATGCTAGAGAGATATTCAAGGCTTTAGAATGTTGGTGACGTTCCAGAAACGTCGTGGGCTCGTCCTCTACAGACGCTGCTAATTGGTCCCATGGGGAACGTTGTAGGGACGTGATCCCATGGTCTCTACACCGCGGTCAAGTGAGCCGCCATCTGCGAACACCCGGTCAAGTGAGCCGCCATCTGGAGTTTGCTGCACGTCTATTAGTGGAATTACGGTACGGAGACACGAAGCGCCCAAAAAGGCTGACGAACAACTATATTTCAGCAGTTAAAAATTAAATGTGCTCGGAAATAGAAGAAAAGTATTTACAAAACGTATTTATATTGTACATTATAGAAGATACTGTTGTATTACATTCCAATAAATTATACTGTGGAGTTTTCTGGAAAAATAAATAAAGTCTGTGTACATTCTAACACTTAGTATTTGCTCCTTTTTTTTCTACATGCATTATTAAAATTTCTTTAGAGTTACCATGAACATTTCAATAAATACTTTTTCTGAACAGCCATGTCTCTATCTGTGTTCACGATGTTTTAGTGTAGAATTTTACAGAAAGTGAATGGCAGTAAGCATTATATAGCTCTCATCAGTTCTTCACATTTATGGAAAAGGAAAGGAAATTACGTGACGTGTGGCCAAGTATGGAGACCCATCCAAGTGCACACACACAGTAGTGAGTAGTGAGGTACTTCAAACCCTGCCGGGCCTGGGACCCGAACCCGCAAACTTTCAGTTGCATGCCTGACACCCTGACCATTAGACCATGGCTGCCCCGTGGTTTTGTGAACTTGACACATATGACAATTAAGTAACAAATGCAATTTGACCTGTTACTGAATTGTCATTTCTGTCAAGTTCATGGGACCATAACTTCTAAATGCTACTTTGGAAATGACTGTAATTTTGTGTGGTGACAGTCAAGAGACTTGGGAATAAGCCCCCAGTGGATTTTTATATCACGCCCAAAGGAAGCTGAGATATAGCGCCACCAATTGGGCCAATGAAGCAATTTGACCTGTTACTGAATTGTCATTTCTGTCAAGTTCATGGGACCATAACTTCTAAATGCTAGTTTGGAAATGACTGTAATTTTGTGTGGTGACAGTCAAAAGACTTGGGAATAAGCCCCCAGTGGATTTTTATATCACCCCCAAAGGAAGCTGAGATATAGCGCCACCAATTGGGCCAATGAAGCAATTTGACCTGTTACTGAATTGTCATTTCTGTCAAGTTCATGGGTCCATAACTTCAAAATGCTATGGTGGAAATGACTGTAATTTTGTGTGGTGACAGTCAAGAGACTTGGGAATAAGCCCCCAGTGGAATTTTTATATCACACTCAAAGGAAGCTGAGCTATAGCGCCACCAATTGGGCCAATGAAGCAATTGACCTGTTACTGAATGTCATTTCTGTCAAGTTCATGGTCCATAACTTCAAAATGCTGTGGTGGAAATGACTGTAATTTTGTGTGGTGACAGTCAAGAGACTTGGGAATAAGCCCCCAGTGGAATTTTTATATCACACTCAAAGGAAGCTGAGATATAGCATCACAATTGGTCCAACAATGCAATTTGACCTGTTACTAATCTGTTATTAATGCCCAGTCCACATTTACATATATATAAAACATATGTGGACAATATATATATAAAATACATATATATAAAACATATGTGGACAATATATATAAACATATGTGGACAATGTACATAGATATATACAGTGCAGTGTACAGTAACCAACAATGCAATGGCTTAATCAGTTTAATTCACATTCATTTGTATAATGCATTTCACATCACATCTTTTTTTTTTTCAGAAACCAGAATAGTATTTATAGGAGTAGGTATCAGAAAGAACAGTTGAAATCTAGTAGAAATTATAGTACTTACAGAATCTAGTAAAAATTATTATATTTACAAATTCTATTTATGCATTAAGCAAACTTTGATTGCATTTTAAAACAATGAAAATGCCATAATTTTGTATCTGGAGTCCTCGCAGGGGTAGGTGTCATCTATTCACAGGTGCTGGGCCATATTAAGTCTTCATAAGAGGCTAGATTTAAAAAAAAAAATCGTTTTACACTTTCAAAGGATGAAACGTTCAATAACTAATGAATAATGTTAGAATTATTCGAATAACAAATAATTAGATTTCATGTTGACAGCCCGTTTTCCCTCTTATCTCAGTGTTATTTACATTTAAGAATCGTTTATTGTTCGTATTTGAAAAAGAGACGGTCCCTAAGTCGAACGTGAATAAGAAGCTAAGGAAGGCGGAAGCGTGGCATTTTTAAGGTGGAACGGATAGGTCAATAAGAAGCTGCGAATAAGAAGCTGGATGCAGCCTGGTCGTAAAACTTGATACAGACAGAGTCTTGGGCATTCTGAAGAGGAAATTACAATAATTTCTACCGTAGCAGTTTGAAGTTATGGACCTATGAGTTTGACAAATATGACAATCAGTAACAGGTCAAATTGCATTAATGGCCCAATTGGTGGCGCTATATCTCAGCTTCCTTTGAGGGTGATATAAAAATTCCACTGGAGGCTTATTCCCAAGTCTCTTGACTGTCACCACACAAAATTACAGTCATTTCCACCATAGCATTTTGAAGTTATGGACCCATGAACTTGACAGAAATGACATTCAATAACAGGTCAATTGCTTCATTGGCCCAATTGGTGGCGCTATATCTCAGCTTCCTTTGAGGGTGATATAAAAATTCCACTGGAGGCTTATTCCCAAGTCTCTTGACTGTCACCACACAAAATTACAGTCATTTCCACCATAGCATTTTGAAGTTATGGACCCATGAACTTGACAGAAATGACATTCAATAACAGGTCAATTGCTTCATTGGCCCAATTGGTGGCGCTATAGCTCAGCTTCCTTTGAGTGTGATATAAAAATTCCACTGGAGGCTTATTCCCAAGTCTCTTGACTGTCACCACACAAAATTACAGTAATTTCCACCATAGCATTTTGAAGTTATGGACCCATGAACTTGACAGAAATGACATTCAATAACAGGTCAATTGCTTCATTGGCCCAATTGGTGGCGCTATAGCTCAGCTTCCTTTGAGTGTGATATAAAAATTCCACTGGGGGCTCATTCCCAAGTCTCTTGACTGTCACCACACAAAATTACAGTCATTTCCACCATAGCATTTTGAAGTTATGAACCCATGAACTTGACAGATATGACAATTCAGTAACAGGTCAAATTGCTTCATTGGCCCAATTCACATATCATTTTCCTAATGTATCTTATCTTCTTATTTTCTATGCTACCTCTCGACTGACCTGTCTTCCCCTGAAATATGATGTTTGTGTCGAATCCGAGACGCCCGGAATGCATCGGCGCTGTATGTTGGCGTGCTGCCCACAAGGCTATCAGCATCAATCTCTTTGAAGGATATATGACAGAGAATATAACAACATATATGCTATATAATGCATTGTGACAAATTGCCATTCATTTAAAATTGCCATTCTGTACAAATCTTCTCTGAAATCTCGTGAAACTTGATACAGACAGAATCTTGGGCATTCTGAAGAAGTATGAATAGAAATCTTGCTGTCAGGTTTGAAGGAATTTAAATAATGCATGTATAAATGTGAAAGAGTGGTCAGTGCAATGTCACAGACTTTGTATGAATAGAAATTTTCCTGTTAACTATGAAGACTTTTTTTTTTTTTGATAAATGATAAAGAATATTCTGCCTTTTATCGTTATTATTTTACAAAAGGTCACATCCCGAGTTGGGATTCGAACCCGAGACACCCGGGACGCATCGGAGGTGCATGTTTGCGTGCTGCCCACAAGTCTATCAGCATCGACATCTTTGAAGGATATATAAGAAAATATAACAATGTATATGCTATAAAATGCATTATGACAGACTGGCGTTCATTTTCTGTACAAATTCTACACTAAAACATCGTGAACACAGATAGAGATATGGTTGTTCAGAAAAAGAATTTATTGAAATGTTCTGGTAACTCTGAAGAAATGTTAATAATGCATGTAGAAAAAAAGGCGCAAACATTCAGTGTTAGAATGTATTTTAACAAACTTTATTTTTTCAGAAAACTTCACAGTATAATGTATTCGAAAGTAATATAATTGTATCTTCTATAATGAACAATGTATATACGTGTTGTAAATACTTTTTCCCTGTTTTCTAGCACATTTAAATTTTAACCGCTGAAATATAGATGTTTGTCAGCTTTTTTGGCCGCTTCGTGTCTCCGTACCGTAATTCCACTAATAGACGTGCAGCAAATCCAGATGGCGGCTGGCGTTCGCGGATGGCGGCTCACTTGACCGCGGTGCCCATCCCTAGCGGGAGGAACAGGCAGACGCTAAAATGTCCCTGCGCACCATTTTGTTTTCGGACTCTTGAAAGCTCGCCTTTTGGATCAAGTGTTGTGCGTGAATGTATAAGTAAGTTTGAATCGTTAATTATATAATCGATGCAAGACAAATCTGCTCTTTTAAACGAGTGATTATACTTGTGAGGTAACGATGTTTATTAGGTATCTGCGTGTTCTCATAGTAAGTGTGCCTATATCCCCGTAGTTGTGTGTTTACATATCTATCTACATTATTAAGAGTGTTAAATGTTACATTTGTTGTTTTTAAGACGAGTTATGTTCCTGTTTGATGCAACGTTCATTATATTTCTCTATATGTAACGGTAAAACTTAACGGTAAACAACTTTCTGCGCGCATGCGCCCTCGTAGCTCAGACAGAGTGGCGCTACACTGGGCTCTAATAAGGTGTCAAGTTATAACTGCGTGCTATTGTAAGATAGAAATTACAGATTGCTTTGTATTATATCTTGCTAATAATGTTTGTTTAAATCTTATTATATTTATTTATTGTGCTGTGTTATTGCCAATATGTTTGTTGTAATTTATCCCTACTGTTATCATGTATATACTATGTATATTCATGGTTATGTCACTTTTTATTTGTAGAAAAACCACAACCTCAACCACAACTACACATAAACCAGTCTGTTGAGTGGTGACAATAAATGGGTTATTCCTGTGAACCGTCTTTGTTCAGTCTCTAATCGGACAGTCTTTGGTTGGTCAGCACCCTGAGCTGGCAAATTATTCTATGGTGAAAAGCTTCTAAAAGCCCAACCATTTTTTCAGTCCTTGTACCTGCAGTAAAAAAAGAATCAGATCAGGAGGTTAATGAAAAAATGTGCCTGTTTCCTGTTTGTTATAGCTTTTCTGAAGGGGTGGGTCTTTATGAGGAAATGAGAGTTTAAAAAAGGTAGAAACCGAAACGTTAGCTTACATAAAATGTAATTATTTTACTAAGGAATTACAAGGAATTCATAAACAAACCTTCTTAAAGGGATAGTTCACTCCCAAAATGAAGATTCTGTCATTATTTGCTCATCCTCATGTCATTCCAAACCTGTTTGACTTACTTTCAACTGTGGAACACAAAAGAAGGTATTTTATGTGTGCTTTTTGTCTGTAAGATGAAAGCAATAGATTATCTCTTTGTGTTCTGCATAAGAAAGTCGTGCATAAATTGTTTATATATGAATGCTTTATTTCATTTTACTTTTTTTTTTTTTTTTTTGAAATAGGACATGAGACAGAATGCACACAACATCCTGTGTAAACAGAACAATAACTTTCATTTTCTCTGAAGTCACGAATGATCAGACTTGAGACATTGAAGGCAAAAACTGGGCATGTAATTATCCAGAGCTCAACATTTATTTTGATCACATTCTCAAGAACATGACTAAAATTAGTGTGAAAAGTTTTGTTTTAAAGATATAGGTAAGTTGTTGTACTTGTTAGCATAGTTAATGCACTGTGAACTAACATGAACGACTGTATTTTCACTAACCAACATTAACAAAGATGAATAAATACTGTAATGTATTGTTCATTGTTTATTCGTGTTACTTAATACATTAACTAATATCAACTAATGTAACCTTACTGTAAAGTGTTACCTTATTATTCTACATTCCCAAATAGCTGGAAAACGGGGTTAGTTACCCCAGTTTTTAAGACAATTATAGGCCGATTTCAAATTTTGTCAGTAGCGTCTAAAATAATAGAAAAAGTAGTAACTGAGCAAATTGTGAATTTCTTAGATTGGTTTCATAATCAGCACTTGACAGAAACTGCTGTATGTTATTTTACTGAGCAAATTCGGTCAAAATTAGACAAGGGTGGGGTTGTGGGTGCTGTGTTCCTTGACTTACAAAAGGCATTCAATACGCTAAATCATAATATTGTCACGAGTTGCAGGGGTGAGGAGCATGAATAAGCACAAAGGAACCAGGAACTCAAAACAAACTGAGTATTTTAATAAATCCAAAAGGAGAACAAGAGCAAAACAACCTCTAAAATGACGTTAGACAGGACAAAGAAACTGCGGAAAGACAGGGCTGTAAGTACTAAACAAAACAAAGGACTAATAAGGATAATTAACAAGGGACAGGTCCAAGGAATCCTTTTACCTAAATGAGAACAGAAGGGAGACCAAATAAGAAAATACAGGAACTAAGGTTGGGGGATAAACAAAGTCCAAAGTCCAAACCCTGACAAATATATTGTCATGCTTTAATTTCTCTGAAGATACATACAACAGACATATCTTCTTTAAGAGATTTTTCTACAGGGATTCCTTTAGGAGTCAACCCTAGGGCCCTTACTCTTTAGTTTGTATTTGAATATATACAAATGTACGCAGATGACATTGTGATTTATGTACATGGCAAAACAAAAGAACAGGTGGCACAAAAATTATCTATTGCAATGACGAAAATTTTAGATTGGTTAATCAGTGCTGCTTAAAACTTTTCAATTTTATTTTAACCATGCACCAAAAAAAAAAAAAAAGGTTGTAAAAAAAATTTTTGCAACATTGTTGCAAATTAAATATAACCCTCTATGGTATGCATTATGTTCTAACCATGAAATATTTTTTCACATTACTTCTGTAACATATATTTCAGACTTTTTTACAGCATAACAAGCTATATTAAATATAACTGCAGAAACAGGGTATTTTATTTTTAAAAAAATTCACATCAAAATGTCACAACAAAAAAATCATATCAGGACACAAAAGATGCATTGTACAGAGAAAATACAAGCTCTATATTCAGTTCAGTGTGTCTCATTGTAGAATGTGAAGAGCTGCTGGATTCAGTGCAGCAGGATGAAGGAGAGCAGAGAACAGCAGAGGAACAGGAAACTCTGAGTGACACTCTTAGCTCCGTTACACAGGTTCCCCTCACAGCATGAGATGCTATGAACATCACTAACTGATGTTGAAGCATCACAAATAGATTTAGACACACAGCCTTTTACAGCCATTGACTTGCCCCCAAAACTCACTGATGAAAAGAAAGAAAACAAAGGTTTATCCAAGCAGGAAATTGGTATTTGTGATCTGTATCAAATGCTAAATAACCACTTTTAAAAAATAAAATAACCACTTTTTTCTTTTCAAGATTCTCACCTGTTGCTTTAAGGCAGCGGTCTTCAGTCCCTGAACAGCTCAATATGTTCAAGCAGCTCGTCTCATCACAAGAGTAACATGTCTTTCCATTGGGGACATTAGAGGGATCTACAAAATGAAATTTTCATGAAATTAAAATTTTGTTTTGTGTACAAAATGTAAAATCTAATGAAATAACACTGTTAGCTGTATAGTTAGCAAGCAGTTCAAAGCTGACAAGCCATACCCTGTATTGTCTTTCCTTATTGAATGTCTATTGGATGTAAAATGAGCATTGACCTTAAAAAATAAATCCATTTGCATATCAGTGAAGCACAATACCTGGAGCGTCTTGAAGGTTACACTGGTCTGTGTTACAGCACGCAAAAGAATTCTTTAAAATGCCGAGGTCCATGGATCCACTTGCACAGTCGGCAGCACAATCTTTAGCCTTCATTTTACCAGTGATGCCAACTGAAAACAAGAATGATTCAGGAAAGACCAGTTCAACACATTATTTTGATGGAAACTATATTTATAAAAATGTAGCATTTTCTTATTTCAAATATTGATTCAATTGTAATACCATTTATGTTGTTAGCTTAAAAAATTGAGAGAAACAATTTAAACAGCAGAAATCTAAATAGAATATTATACTGTGATTACAGTCATAAATTCTGTGAGAAAATCAGCAGTTCTGTGAGAAGTTACATTTCCAGTGAAACAGCACCAGTAAAAACACCAGCATCTCCATCAGTCAAATATAACAGTGAATTTCTATCCATCATATTGGACTTACCAGCTGTTGTTAAACTCATGCACTTGGAAAATCCACTGGGGCATGTTTTCAGCTTTTGATCTGAACAAGAACCCGTCAGACCCATGCACTCATAACAGCTGAAGGAGTGTCCTTTAATAATAAAACAAAGAGAAAGACATTAGTGATCTGAATTTGTACCCTTTGTAACATAACAAACACTATTAGTCCTTGTACCTGCAGTGAAAAGAACGAACAGAAGAAAAACTGAGATTTGCAGATCCATCTTTGATCAGGAGGTGAATGAAATAATTTGCCTGTTTCAGTGGCCTTTTTATAGCTTTTCAAAGGGGTGGGTCTTTATGAGCTAATGAAAGCTAAAACTTTACTAGAAACAGAAACTTCAGCTTACATAAAAAAGTAGTTACAAGGAATTACAAGGAGTGTGCTTGTTTAAGTTTCCAACCACCAAAGTTAATTTATTGATGCAAAATCGAATCCACGTCAGACAGGTGGGTTGGAGAAGTAACAAATTTATTAAAGATTTAACATATGCAAATTAAGCAACTGAAATGATGACAAAATCAAAATTGAGAAAGTACAATTAAGTATATTTTAAGTATGAGAATTCAAACCAATCATATCAATAAATTCCATAAAACCAATCTATTAAAAGTTATTCTTAATCAATCTGAAAATGAAGTAAAAGTTAATCTTGAACCTCAAAAGTTCTACAAATCTGAGAAGGTTAAGTCTAAAGAAGAGAGTCAAGGGCTAGGCCTGAAGTGTCAGAGAAAAAGGAGAAGAAGCTAAAGTTCTTTGTCTGCAGGTGCATTTACTCTGTATTCTCAAGGGGATTTGAAACCACCTAAAAATAAGTCTTCCTGCTATATGACAAACAATGGTATATTAAAAAGGTTAAATAATGATTTCATGTTCGTGTGATGTCTGAACAACAGAATAATTATACCCTGTGGTTTTTACCTGAATGCTTTGTTTTGTTTTATTTATTTATTTATTTAAAAAAGCATACACAGACATAGAAAAACAAGAATATAAAATGTAAAGGAAAATATATATATTAAGTAAATATATATTAAGTACAATGCATAAATTATTAATTTGTTACCTTTACTGTCACCACTGCTATAATCACACACTTATACAAAAAATGCAAGTGGTTAAATGACAAGGAATCTTTAAGAGAGGGAGAGAGGGGAAAAAACAATAATAATGATAATAATCTTAATAATATTAGGTAGAAAAGAAAAAAATAGAATAAAAGAAAGTGAAAGAAAGTAGGGATAGGGAGTGGCTATAGACTTGTGGTCTATAGACATGAATCATCCTGTTTGAACAGAACCATAAGTTTCATTTTCTCTGAAATCATGCAGGATTAATTTAAATCATGACATTTGAATAACAAAAAGTGGATCTGTAATGTATAAGGTAATAAATAGGTAAGACACACTGGGCGGCAATTTCAAGCAGCAAAAAGGATTTTAAAATGTCTTAAAACAGCTTGAATGTAACTCTACCCCCATTACCTCATTTACTATACGCGAATCTATGAATATGCAAATTAACCCCGCCCTCACTGCACACACAATGCCTTGAAGGCTCGAATGCAGACTAGTTTGTCATTGCAGTTCGTGCCCGCGAGCATATGCGAGTAAAGTGCAGACGGCAATGCGGGACAGGTGTGTCTGACTCCAGGCTACTTTTACACTGTTGCCACGTTGTTGTTGTTGTTTTTGATTTTTTGCTTTTTTTCCAAGTTAGCGGTTAGCGCCTAGCGGTATTTAATGCACTATGTGCTCTATTAAATGCTCTATTTAATATTTGGTTTTGTGCTAATAATCCAATTGGTAACGTTATATTTTGCATGCTGCAAGCAATGGTGTTGATTAATGAACTTTGTCTAAAAGCATATTAAAGGAGACAATTTACAAATAATTTACTCACCCCCTTGTCATCCAAGATGTTCATGTCTTTCTGTCTTCACTCCTAAAGAAATTATGGAAAACATTTTAGTATTTTTCTTCATATAATGGATTTTAATTGTGCCCCCGATTTTGAACTTCCAAAATGTAATTTAAATGCAGCTTCAAAAGGCTCTCGAAACGATCGGTCATTTTTTTTTTTCTTTTTTTTTTTTTTGAAAAATAAAAATGTAAATACTTTTTAAGCACAAAAGCTCATGTAGCACAGGCTCTGATCTCTCGGTTGCGGCTCACATGGAACTCAGGACAACTGATGTTTGCATCATTACAGATCAGCCACGGGCTCCGCCGCATCCTCCTCCTTCCACTCTCTCTTGCGATTCTACATCCCCTCCAGTAGGGATGGGCGGATCGATCCTGAAATATCGATACTTTCGATACTGACGTTGAATCGAAAGGATCGATCCTCACATAAAAATATCGATTGTAAAGTGCATTTTTAACCATTAATTTTATTTATTTTACAAGAAGTTTGGTTCATAAAATAAGCCTCTAAGATGAACAATAGACTATTAACGAAATATTGTGTAGGACAGAACTATTTCTCCTGCTCATCGGAACACACGCAAATGCTGTAAGACAGAACCAATCGATCACAGATAGCGTTCGCTGCTGACACTTCATTCAACTTTGATAATAATCAGAATTGATGTTTCTTTCTCTTCTTCTCATGGCATTGAAATAATAAAGCATTATTTAAAAAAAAATGTTTCTTGAGAAGCAAAGTATATTAGAATGATTTCTGAAGGATCATGTGACACTCAAGACTGGAGTAATGATGTTAAAATAATTCAGCTTTGATCACAGATGCTTTTTAAATTACATTTTTCAAAATATATTACAAAAGAAAATAGTTATTTTTATTGTTCATTTTCCCAATCTTGCTGTTTTTACTGTTTTTTTGTTTGTTTGTTTTTGTTTTTTTGTTCAAATAAGTGCAGCCTTTGTTACCATGGTTAAAGACACATTACAAAGTCGTACTGACCTCAAACATTTGAACAGTATAGTGTATGTGAAATATTTATTTTAATTAGGCTAGTTTGTGTAAGTAAATTTATTTAAACTGGTTGTTAAAAGTTAAAAGTAAAAAATTGGTTGTTATATTCTGTAATTGCTGTCTGTAAGAAACAATTTGTGCTAAAGTTAGGCCTTTAGGGGTACAACAGCCTGACAGCTTTTTACACAAAAAAAGAAAGAAAAAAAGAACACAGTTTGCAACAGTAACCACAGTATTTGTAGTAAAACTGCAGTAACAACACATTTACCATGGTTAACACTCTCTCTTTTGGCTTAAACATTTCAGAATGTCTTAAACATTTAACTGCAAAAAAAAAAAAAAAATTCCTCCTGAGCTGTTTGATGTCAGCAGTTGCATAGGTTGAGGTGTAGAAAAGATCATCTGCTGCCACCTGCTGTTTTAAACTTTATTTAAATCATGTTTCCCTTGTTTAAATAATTAAATAATTACCATACATGTTTGTTCTAAACATAATGATTATTTAAAATGTTTTTTATATATGTAGTGTGCATTTCTAAATCATGACATTCAGTGTTTATATAGTATAACCCAAACATTCATAACAGCTGAAAGAGTGTCCTTTAGTAATAAAACAAAGAGAGAGACATCATTGATCTGTGTTCGTACTCAGTAGCATTAGAAACATTATTTGTCTTTGTACCTGCAGTGAAAAGACTGAACAGAAGAAAAACTGATATGCAGATCCATATTTGATCAGGAGATTAATGAAATTACGTGCCTGTTTCAGTGCTCACTTTATAGTTTGTCAAAGTGGGTGGGTCTTTATGAGAAAATGAAACTCTACCATAGAGGTAAAGTAAACATAGAAGTAATTTTTTTTTAGGACAAGACACAAAATTATTAATCATAAACTACTCTTCAATGTTAAGAAATGGACTTGAAGAAAGGGTCTGATTTTTGGACATAGAACATATATATTAATTTCCCCACCCCAGTGTAACAGTTTAATACTATAGAAACTATATAAGTATATTTTACAAATTCATATGGACTATACCAGGGGAAAAAATATGAAAAGAAATTATTATTTCCTTTTGAACAGATAATACTCCACTAGGACAAAGAAAGACATACTGGTTCGGAACAACTACATTTCTCTTTACCTGGGCTGGGTGACAAAGCCAAATTATCATATCTCTGTATATTTTGGCTAAATTGTGATAAATGATATGTATCTCAGTATTTTCTACATTTTTCTATTTGCATAAAATTAAAAAAAAAATCTGTACTAAAATCTGTGCTGAGTTAGATGTGTTTCTGGGTCAACATAATTTGTTGACCCTGGAACAACATTTTAATCCAAAAAATTAATCTTGACCACATCCCTACACCTAAACCTAACTTTACCCATGAGTAATCCCTAAAATCAGAGGAAATGATAGATGAATGACACTGATGTACAAGCACCAAACACTGATTGTAAGCCTAAACTTCACAAAAACTATAAACTGTATTTTCAAATCTGATTGGTTAATCACAATGTTGTTGCAGGGTCAACAAAGATGTTGATCCAGGAGCATGTTGTACTTGGTAAAATCAGGCTCTGCTTGCCATAACAAGGATGGTGAAATAGCAGGGGTATCATTGTCTTTATAAAAACAAATCCCACTCTTTCCTTATAAAGGTATCAAATTTCGGATCCTCCAATAATGAAATGTTAAAACGCCAAACAGAAGGACATTTAATAATAAAACTATCCATTTTTAACTGTAATGAAATTACTATAGGATGAATTTTAACGTTAATAATATTCTGAATACTGGAGTTACTTAAAAAAAAAAACATTTCTCGAAAATGATTTATGTACAGAAGAAAGAAAAAAGAATATTTATTTGCAGTCTTATTTTTAATTGTCCAACAATCTCCTAGGCCCAGGTTTTCCATATATTGTTACACTATAGTCACAGATTGTGAGTGCCCTCAAGCTGGATTTAATCAGAATCAGAATTAGCTTTATTCACCAAGTGTGCGCAAACACACAAGGAATTTGTTGTGGTTTTTTAAGATGCTCCTGGTACATACATACATATCTGACATGAAAACAGAGAAAACATTTAAATAAAATAAAAACTTAAAATAAATAATAATGTGTATGAATCTGGAACAGATGATTTATGTACCGATTTGTGCATTATTTACTCTATACACAGCTGTATAAATAAGAGATGTGCATGTGTATTTACATAATACTACAGAGAAAGACAATAATTAGAAATGGAGAAAGAAATACAGAAATGAATTGTAGAACCCAGGTAATGATTCATGTTTTATTTGTTTAATCTGGAGATGGCATCTGGAAAAAAAAGTTTTTATGCCTAGACGTTCTAATGCTGCCTGAGGGGAGAAATGCAAACAGGTTGTGTCCGGGGTGAGAAGGGTCTTAGATGATGTTTCCTGCCCGTTTCTTCACTCTGGAGATGTATAAGTCCTAAAGTTTGGGCAGGTGCACACCAATGATCCTTTCTGCTGTCCGAACAGTCCGTTGCAGTCTTCTTATATCTGATTTGCTGGCTGCCCCAAACCAGACAGTTATAGAAGAGCACAGAACTGACTCAGTGACAGCTGAGTAAAACTGTGTCATTAGTGCCTGCGGTATTTTGAACTTTTTCAGTTGATGAAGAAAGTACAACCTCTGCCGGGCTTTTTTCACAATGGAGTCAATATGAATGTCCCACTTCAGGTCCTGGGAGATGTTAGTTCTTAGGAACTTGAATGAGTCCACTGCAGCCACAGTGCTGAACAGGATTCCTGATAGTGGGAATCCAAATATTGGTGAAACTAAAAATTAAATAATTAATTGCATAATTAATTGTTTCTTCTAAACATAATGATCATAAAAAAGCATTCTTACTTCTGTAACATATATTTTGGACTTTTTTACAGCATGACAAGCTATATTAAATATAACTGCAGAAACAGTGTAATACAGTATTTTATTTTTAAAAAATGTCACATCAAAATGTCACAACAAAATCATATCAAGACACAAAAGTTACATTGTACATAGAAAATACAAGCTCTATATTCAGTTCAGTGTGTCTCATTGTAGAATGTGAAGAGCTGCTGGATTCAGTGCAGCAGGATGAAGGAGAGCAGAGAACAGCAGAGGAACAGGAAGCTCTGAGTGACACTCTGAGCACCGTTACACAGGTTCCCCTCACAGCATGAGATGCCCTGAACATCACTAACTGATGTTGTAGCATCACAAAAAGATTTAGAGATACAGCCTTTTACAACCATTGACTGGCCCCCAAAACTCACTGATGAAAAGAAAGAAAACAAAAGTTTATCCATGCTGGAAATTAGTACTTAGTAAATGCGTTCTGTATAAAATACTCACACATAAAATTACAACTTTTTCTTTTCCAGACTCTCACCTGTTGCTTTAAGGCAGCGGTCTTCAGTCCCTGAACAGCTCAATATGTTTAAGCAGCTCTTCTCATCACAAGAATAACATGTATTTCCATTGGGGATATTAGAGGGATCTACCGGATGAAATCATGTAATATTTTATTTCCTGTGCAAAATATAAAATCTAATGAAATAACACTCCTTTAGCTACACCATTCAATCAGTTCACAACTGACAAGCTGCACCCTGTATTGTATTTCCTGATTGAATGTCCTTTGGAAGTAAAATAAGTGTTGACCTTAAGGATAGTAATTTACATATGGTCAGTCAGGCACAATACCTGGAGCGTCTTGAACGTTACACTGGTCTGTGTTACAGCACACAAAAGAATTCTTTCCAACGCCAAGGTTCATGGACCCACTCACACAGTCAGCAGCACAATCTTTAGCCTTCATTTTACCACTGATGCCACCTGAAAACAAGAATGATTCGGGAAAGACCAGTTCAACACAGAATTTTCTTATTTCAAATAGTGATTCAGTTTTAATACAAATTATATTGTAAGCATAACAATTTGAGAGAAACAAATTAAACAGCAGAAATCTAAATAGAATATTATACTGTGATTACAATCATGAATTCTGAGAGGAACTCTCACAAGTTACATTTCCAGTGAAGCGGCACCAGTAAAAACACCAGCATCTCCATCAGTCAAATATAACAGTGAATTTCTATCCATTATATTGGACTTACCAGCTGTTGTTAAACTCATGCACTTGGAAAATCCACTGGGGCATGTTTTCAGCTTTTGCTCTGAACAAGAACCCGTCAGACCCATGCACTCATAACAGCTGAAGGAGTGTCCTTTAATAATAAAACAAAGAGAAAGACATTAGTGATCTGAATTTGTACCTTTTGTAACATAACAAACATTATTAGTCCTTGTACCTGCAGTGAAAAGAACGAACAGAAAAAAAACTGAGATTTGCAGATCCATCTTTGATCAGGAGGTGAATGAAATAATTTGCCTGTTTCAGTGTAGTGATGGGAAGGTCGGATCATTTTACCGATTCGGTCCTTTGAGTCTCGTTCAGCAAAATGAACGAATCTTTTTTCGAGTCATTTCGTTCATTTTGTTCATTTTAGCAAAATATAATTAAAATGTTACGTTTTACTTCCCTAACACATCTGCTGCTTACACAAACGTTGATCACACTACAAACAAAACAAAACTATAATGCTATAAGAAACAGAAAATATTAATTCATTGTTTACCTGTGTCTTTAGTCTATGATTCGCTCACCTCGCCTCTTATCTGACAAGTTTTCGGGTTTGAGTCGTTCGTTCATCACCTGACAGCCCAATTAGCTTAACCAACGCAGTCTGAGCCGGAAAGAGAATTGATTAGTTCATCTCTCGAGTCCTCGGGTTTGAGTCGTTCGTTCATCACGTGACAGCCCCATAAGATGAACGAACGACTCTAAAACAGTTGAACTAATTCCAGTACAGGACCTAATAGGATGTTGCGCATGCGCGACTGAACGAATCACTCGCCGAGACGACTCGTTCGTCCCGAGTCACATTAAAGATTCGTTCAAAATGAACGAATCGTTCAAGAACGACCCATCACTATTTCAGTGACCATTTTATAGCTTTTCAAAGGGGTGGGTCTTTATGAGCTAATGAAAGCTAAAACTTTACTAGAAACAAAAACTTCAGCTTACATAAAAAGTAGATACAAGGAGTGTGCTTGTTAAAGTTTCCAACCACCAAAGTGTCCAAACCTGTTTGACGTATACTAGGGATGGACGATACCACTTTTGTTTTTAATATGATACCGATACTTTTAAGGCCAGTATCATCGATATCGATACCGATATCTATACCAGTACGATACTTCTAAACTTAACTTTTAAATGACTGCATTTATTAAATTACTAAGAGTAAAGTATGTAATGAAACCCCTTAAACTTTATATTTAAAATGCATTTTAACATTTAATATGCCTTAATGGCAACTTAAATTATATTTGAATTATATTTTTTACACATGGTTAAAATATGTTTACTGTAGTGGTAACTACAAAACCTATAGTTGAAAATACTTCGTTTCATTACGGGCTGCCAGTGATGGGCTGTTGCACACATAAAATGCAACCTTTTTACTCGATTTATATTATATGATTTATGTGATTATATGATTTATATTAACATTACTACAAAATAGAACATGATCAATTAACTTTAAACATTAACTTAAATAAATGTAATTGCACAAATTATGTAGGCTACAATTTCGATTTGTGAAATAACACAAATGTGTTTTTTTGTTTGTTTGTTTGTTTCTGTTTTCTGATAAGCATTGTTCTGGGCTGCCATTCCCAAAAGCATGCTTTTTGGATTGAATGCATTGTCTGAAGTGAGAGAACGCTGTCTGTTATTGTTTGGTTCTGTCTTGCAACATTTGCGTGCGTTCAGATGAGCAGGTAAATAGTTCTATCCTGCACAGTTATTCGCTAACATAGGTTATACGTTTAATTCTGTGCATATTGTACGCATTATTTTTGGTTAAATAAACAAAATCACTGGTAAATAAAACACTCCTTAGTATTGATATTTTTAATTTGAGTATCGATACTTTCGATACTGGCATTACTATTGATACGTACTTCATGATCGATACGCCCATCCCTAACTTATACTTTCTTCTGTGGAACATAAAAGAAGATGTGTGAGGTTTTTGTCCTTAAGATGAAAGGACTGTTTCTGTTTAAGAAAGTTGTGCATAAATTGTTATGAATGCTTTGTTTTGTTTATTTATTTATTTATTAGAAAAACAAGAATATAAAATGTAAATGAATATATATATATATATATATATATATATATATATATATTAAGTAAATATATAAATATATATGCATAAATTAGTAATTTGTTACCTTTACTGTCACCACTGCTATAATCACACACTTATACAAAAAAGTGCAAGTGGTTAAATGACAAGAAATCTTTAAGAGAGGGGAAAAAACAATAATAATGATAATAATCTTAATAATATTAGGCAGAAAAGAAAAAACATAGAATAAAAGACAGTAAAAGAAAGTATGGATAGGGAGTGGCTATAGATAGACTTGTGGCCTGTGAGCCCAAACTGGGTAAGACATGCTTAAACAGAACCATAAGTTTCATTTTCTCTGAAATCATGAATGATTCATACGAAATCATGAATGAAACATTCAAAAGACAAAAACTGGTCTTGTATTATATAAGGTAATAAATGGGTAAGACACACCGGTTGGCAATATCAAGCAGCAAAACTTTTTAAAAAAGGATTTTTAAAGGAAAAAAGCTATTTAACTGGAAGCAGATGACACCAGAAGCCAAAATTAAATTTACAAATGGCTGTGCACACTCACATGGGAAAAGTAAGGCAGATAAAAGTTCTATTTCTGCTTCTTCCATCTGATTTGCTACAGCTTTTGTACTACAAATCTTCCACCATATTGGAGGAAAAGCAGCATGTTGATCTGCCAGTCATGTGTCCTTCATGCTGAGAACTCTCTTCATGTGTTTGAAAATTATCAATTTAAAAATTTATGACCAAACTTATTTTTATAAAAGGTCACGTCACATGCAGATTAAATATAAGGAGGATAATATGCAATAAATATTTTCATCAGATTAGAAATTAATTAATAAACACTCAAACAAATCTGCCTTAACACTTTGTATAGTTCTAATCAAATCATCATCCAATGTGCAATGGTTTGTTGCTAATAATACTTGTTAGTGTGCATGGATCTGGATCCACCGGAATTATAAACATCATCTGGGTAAACATACTACTTTTTGGGACACACTGCTGAATGGATAGTATTGGGATGAGCTGTGACGTAACCCACTGTAGTAATTTAATGGTGCTACATGGAATTTTTACATATATAGAATCAGCAAAAAACAAAAATAATGAGTAAAAATTCAAGACAAAATAAGGGAACAAAAAGAGAAACTGTATCAAGATAAGTTTCAAGAAGGAGAGGTGCAGTTTAAATATGTGTTAAGGTGGCAAATAAGGTTCCTCAAAAAATTCCATGGGATATAGGGTGGAGTTGAGCAACACCCACACTGTAAAAAATAATTTGTTGAGTCAACTTAGAATAATTTGTAACCTGGCTGCCTTAAAATTTTAAGTTCAGTGAAAATGTTAAATTATACTAAGTGACAACTTAGATATTTGAGTTGAATCAACTTAAAATTTTAAGGCAGCTGGGTTACTTACCCATCTGTTTAGTTTACCAAACACAAATATTGTAAATAAAAGTTGTTACTTAGTACAACTTAACATTTCAAGTTGACTTAACTTATTTTAGTTGACTCAACTCAAAATTTTAAGACAGCAGGGAAACAAATTACTTTAAGCTGACTCAACAAATTGTGTTTTTTATTTTTTACAGTGCACCCTCTGGTTGTGTTCGGGTCAAATTGACCCGGAAAAGATTTTCTTTTTCCCGAAAATACCAGTTAACGTAATCGTATTGGACTCAAACTTACTGATTTTGTTCACACAGGGTGTAAATATATCTCAGATTTTTTTTTTTTTTCGAATTTTCATTTTTTGTGCGTTTTATTTCACTTAGTCACATTTGTGGTGTTCCCAGTCAAAAATGACCGGACTCCAAACAACTGCTTATAAATCTGTCATTATGCTATATTATCACTGAAGATTAGATTCATTCTTTTTGTCAACTTGTTTTCTTTCATTTAGGACTGGTTTTGTGTTTCTATTTGCATCTGATTAATCATAGGCCTCATTTTTTTAATGAATAATTTTCACAATATGAGATAAAAAATTATAAAAAATTTGCACGGTTGCTCACACTAGTGTGCTTTAATGTTTAATCAGGAAGTTTGCTTTTAAATGCTTTTATTTTATACAAAATTGCAAAAAGTCACACTTGTGGTGTTCCCAGTCAAAAATGACTGGACTCCAAACAATTGCTTATAAATCTCTTATTATGCTATATTATCACCAAATATTGGATTCAATCTTTTTGTTAATTTGTTTTCTTTCATTTAGGACTGGTTTTGTGTTTCTGTTTGCATCCGATTAATTGTAAGCCTCATTTATCCGAAAGTAGGCACCTCATTTTTTGAGTGAAAAAAACATTTTTTGTGAAGAATTTTCACAATATGAGATAAAAATTTATGAAAATTTGCAATGTTTCTCACACTAGTGTGCTTTAATGTTTAATCAGGAAGTTTGCTTTTAAATGCTTTTATTTTGTACAAAATTGCACAAAGTCGCACTCGTCAAAAAAGTCGTGAATAACACTCACAACAGTGTGTGTGTGTGTGTGTGTGAGATGTGAGTATACATGCAAGGTCTTTATGTTTGCAAGCACAAAATGCTCCTGAACACTAGTTGTTTCTCTTACTTTCATTCTTCCCCATTCACTTTCAATGGCCAGCCATTTTTTTGACAAGTGTACAGTTTTGCCTACTTTCAGATAAATGAGGCCTACGAATAATTGGATGCAAATAGAAACACAAAACCAGTCCTAAATGAAAGAAAAAAGTTGACAAAAAGATTGAAACCAATATTTGGTGATAATATACCATAATGAGAGATTTAAAAGCAATTGTTTGGAGTCTGGTTATTTTTGACCAGCAACACCACAAGTGACTTTGTGCAATTTTGTACAGTTTTGTCTACTTTCGGATAATTAAGGCCTACGATTAATCCGATGCAAATAGAAACACAAAACCAGTCCTATATGAAAGAAAACAAGTTGACAAAAAGATTGAATCCAATATTTAGTGATAATATAGCATGAGAGATTTATAAGCAAATGTTTGGAGTCCGGTTATTTTTGACCAGGAACACCACAAGTGTGACAGGAATCCGAACACAGCCAGAGGGTTAAGAACATTTGCATCATCTTATGTGCATGAGGAATCTTGCTGTTTGTAATCAAAAGGAAGGTCATGAAAACTTTATGGTGCTTTAAAATGTTTTGTGCCTTTTGTGGGGCTCAACAATAACACAGAATACTATCCGCACAATATCGGATTTGGATCGGTCTGATTATATTAAATATATTATATATATACAGGTATACATACATATATAATATATACAGGTGCATCTCAAAAAATTTGAATATAGTGAAAAAGTTACAATTTTTGTTTGTAGCTTATTTCAAAAACTGAAACTATTCTAGATTCATTACATGTAAAGTGAAACATTTCAAAAGTTTTTTGTTCATGAAAGTCAAAAATCCAATATCTCAAAATATTAGAATATTTACATTCAAGTTTCATTAAATGTCCAAATGTATCTCTTGTTCTTTGAAACCACAATAATGGGAAAGACTGCTAACTTGGCAATGGTCCAGAAGACTAGGGCTGTCAAAATGGCTAAAAAACTAAATTCGAATTTTGTACATAAATATTATTATAATTCGAATTATATTCGAATTTAAAATGCATAATTTCAGTTACACAAGAGGGCGCATGGAGTAAGATATTACTAATTCACGTTTATTCACTAGCACCAGTTGTTGTTGTTGCAATAATACTCTTTCATAAACAGTTCATACATATTTTTTCAAATGTCATGGATTGTCCCAATATCATGGTTCTGATATCACCAGATTACAGACAGTCTTGTCTGTCCATATCTGAAAAGATATCCCCCCTAACATCAAAAACATTTTGAGATACAAACATAACAATTTAATCGATGCAAAAAATAGTTTTCTTTAATATGAAGGCTAATAATATAAGTTTCTTAAACAACTATAAACAAAACAGCATCATGTATGTATGTATGTATGAGTTTAATACAAAGGACCGAAAGCCAATCACACAGAGTACCTTTTTCATTTAAAAACATGCAGTGGGATGGAAGGAAAGTCCCCGCCATAAAGTCTCAAGATGTTTTTTCAAAGTTGAACTTAATTTGACATGGCTTTCTAAACATGTGTCTTAGTCCATGGGCCAAGCCAGAATTTGGTACCACCTAAGGTGGCAAAATCTTTTTGGTACCAGTTTGTTTATTGATGTTCTTACATCATTTATTGATGGTCACAGGTATAATCGAGCAGTAAGGCTACACAAGTGTGAGGCTTTCCTGAGACTAGCATGGAAAGGTTTTCATCCATGGTTAGAACAGAATCATTATGAAGATCTTACTCAGTTGGAAGCAACTTTGCAAGCAGTCGAAAACCTGCGTGAAGAAATATCTAAGAAAAGTTTTGAGGGAACTCTCGAGCAAGATTCATGTCAGTGCATTCTGACACGATTCAATGAGTTCCTCAGCTACCTTAGAGAAAACAATGGTCCCCTGACTGCCTTCTGGATGTCTTATGTGGACATGGTTGAGATTTTGCCTAGTCAAAAGAGGGAAAGTGGATGATGCATCTTGCAGCATTTAGAGCAACCATTCCATGGTGTTTTGCTTATGATAAGCTAAACTATGCCAGATATCTGACATACTGCTATGCTCAAATGTCTCGCCTGTGTAGCAGGCACCTATGATCGATAACGCAACATATGCAGACTACGCCACCCTGTTAACAGGGAAATCTCACTAAATATGAATAGTTCACTAAAAAAAAAAAAAAAGACACACAGGAACTTAGTTTCAAAGAAAGGAGTTGAGACGTGGATACCAAAAAGTACAAAGTTTATTTTACAAAATATGAATTCTAAAAGTCAATAAAAGACACAGGAGCTAGGCTGTAATGACATGGAAGACAGTTGGAAACAAATGGAAACAATGAGACCGAGGCTTACCGAAGACAAGTAATCTAATTACTAAATGTAATTGCTGTGTCTCAAAAATCTTACCACCCAGTGCACAGGTCACACCGCGCACACACACACACACACACACAAAATCAAATCAATGTGAACACACTGCACTCCGTGTTCGAATCCCACCACCACACACGAGGGCCGACTAGTAGCCTGTCCGGAAGCCTCGATCCTGCAACACGATTAACAAACAATCAATAAACAAACCAAAGAAATGATAAACTAGCTCTTACACAAAAATAAAAATACACAAAAAAAACAAAATATACATGGTTGGTTAAACACAGACCTAGTATAATGCTAGGATCTACATCAAAAGGTGGCAGATATTTACACCACCAATGAAAACAATACAAATACAAAAAAAACAAATATCAACAAAACCAAATTAGATGCTGCTAAGCAAGACCAACAAAGTTAAATAAACTTTACAAATAAAGCAAAAGCAGCAAAAATACAAACTGAAATACAACTTAAGAGTAAACAAAACAACTGACAAATAATTTTAATCAAAAATGTACCACACAAACGTAAAACAAAACAATTAAACCACTTCAACAGCCAGGATAAACAACGAATACTCGTTGGGGCAGGATCAATAAAGAAACCAAAAGAATGGTACAGCTACACATCGGAGGACCAGTGTAGCATCCGTGAAATCACCGCGGTCAAGTGAGCCGCCATCTGGATTTGCTGCACGTCTATTAGTGGAATTACGGTACGGAGACACGAAGCGGCCAAAAAGCTGACGAACATCTATATTTCAGCGGTTAAAAATTAAATGTGCCCGAAAACAGGGAAAAAAGTATTTACAAAACGTATTTATATTGTACATTATAGAACATAAACTTATATTACTTTCGAATACATTATACTGTGAAGTTTAATGTATTCGAAATTTGTTAAAATACGTTCTAACACTTAATAACACTTGCTCCTTTTTTTCTACATGCATTATTAAAATTTCTTCAGAGTTACCATGAACATTTCAATAAATTATTTTTCTGAACAATCATGTCTCTATCTGTGTTCACGATGTTTTAGTGTAGAATTTGCACAGAAAAAGAATGGCAGTCTGTCACAATGCATTATATAACATATATATTGTTGCTTCTTGTCATTTCTGATGTGTCCTTTCATAATAATAATAACGATAAAAAGCAAAATGTTTTTTATCATTTATCAAAAAAAAGTCTTCAGAGTTAACAGGAAATTTTCTATTTATACAAAGTCTGTGACATTGCACTGACCACTCTTTCACATTTATACATGCGTTATTTAAATTCCTTAAAATCTCACAGCAAGATTTCTATTCATACTTCTTCAGAATGCCCAAGACTCTGTCTGTATTAAGTTTCATGAGATTTCAGTGAAGATTTGTACAGAAAATGAATGGCAAAGTCTGTGACATTGCACAGACCATTCTTTCACATTTATACATGCGTTATTTAAATTCCTTCAAATCTCACAGCAAGATTTCTATTCATACTTCTTCAGAATGCCCAACACTCTGTCTGTATCAAGTTTCCCAAGATTTCAGTAAAGATTTGTACAGAAAATGAATGGCAATTTGTCACAATGCATTATATAGCATATACAGGTGCTGGTCATATAATTAGAATATCTTCAAAAAGTTGATTTATTTCACTAATTCCATTCAAGAAGTGAAACTTGTATAATGCATACATTCATTCCACACAGACTGATGTATTTCAAGTGTTTATTTCTTTTAATTTTGATGATTATAACTGACAACTAATGAAAACCCCAAATTCAGAATCTCAGAAAATTAGAATATTGTGAAAAGGTTCAGTATTGAAGAGATCTGGTACCACAGTGTAATCAGCTAATTAACTCAAAACACCTGCAAAGGCCTTTAAATGGTCTCTCAGTCTAGTTCTGTAGGCTAAACAATCATGGGGAAGACTGCTGATTTGACAGTTTCCAAAAGACAACCAGTGACACCTTGCACAAGGAGGGCAAGACACAAAAGGTCATTGCAAAAGAGGCTCTATGTCCAAGCACATTAACAGAGAGGCAAAGGGAAGGAAAAGATGTGGTAGAAAAAATGTACAAGCAATAGGGATAACCGCACCCTGGAGAGAATTGTGAAACAAAACCCATTCAAAAATGTGGGGGAGATTCACAAAGAGTGGACTGCAGCTGGAGTCAGTGCTTCAAGAACCACTACACACAGACATATGCAGCTGTCGCATTCCTTGTGTCAAGCCACTCTTGAACAACAGACAGCGTCAGAAGTGTCTCGCCTGGGCTGAAGACAAAAAGGACTGGACTGCTGCTGAGTGGTCCAAAGTTATGTTCTCAGATGAAAGTAAATTTTGCATTTCCTTTGGAAATCAGGGTCCCAGAGTCTGGAGGAAGAGAGGAGAGGCACAGAATCCACGTTGCTTGAGGTCCAGTGTAAAGTTTCCACAGTCAGTGATGGTTTGGGGTGCCATGTCATCTGCTGGTGTTGGTCCACTGTGTTTTCTGAGGTCCAAGGTCAACGCAGCTGTATACCAGGACGTTTTAGAGCACTTCATGCTTCCTGCTGCTGACCAACTTTATGGAGATGCAGATTTCATTTTCCAACAGGACTTGGCACCTGCACACAGTGCCAAAGCTACCAGTACCTGGTTTAAGGACCATGGTATCCCTGTTCTTAATTGGCCAGCACTCTCGCCTGACCTTATCCCCTTAGAAAATCTATGGGGTATTGTGAAGAGGAAGATACGATATGCCAGACCCAACAATGCAGAAGAGCTGAAGGCCACTATCAGAGCAACCTGGGCTCTCATAACACCTGAGCAGTGCCACAGACTGATCGACTCCATGTTACGCCACATTGCTGCAGTAATTCAGGCAAAAGGAGCCCCAACTAAGTATTGAGTGCTGTACATGCTCGTACTTTTCATGTTCATACTTTTCAGTTGGCCAAGATTTCTGAAAATTCTTTCTTTGTATTGGTCTTAAGTAATATTCTAATTTTCTGAGATACTGAATTTGGGGTTTTCATTAGTTGTCAGTTATAATCATCAAAATTAAAAGAAATAAACACTTGAAATATATCAGTCTGTGTGGAATGAATGTATACATTATACAAGTTTCACTTCTTGAATGGAATTGGTGAAATAAATCAACTTTTTGAAGATATTGTAATTATATGACCAGCACCTGTATATTGTTATATTCTCTTATATATCCTTCAAAGATGTTGATGCCGATAGCTTTGTGGGCAGCACTGTCTTGGGTTCGAATCCCTACTCGGGGCCTTTCCCGATCCCACCCCCATGTCACTTCTTGTCATTTCTGATGTGTCCTTTCATAATAATAAGAATAATGATGATAAAAGGCAAAATGTCTTTTATTATTTATCCAAAAAAAGTGTTTAGAGTTAACAGGAAAATTGTAGAATTTGACAGAAAATGAAAAGCAAATCTTGGTAACACTTTACAATATGTGTACAAAAATATGCATTAATTCATGCATAATTAATGCACAGATAATCACGAGTTAATGTATAATTCATGATGAACTAAAGCATTTATTAATGATTCCTTCATCAGCAACAATTGAACATTCTATAGGATTCATAGATTAAGTAATCATAAATGTGTCATAATGTATTAATTTCCTTTATCACTTATTTTATTGACTAATGATGTAAATTCATATGTTAATTACCACAGTGTTCAAAGCTATGTACTTCAACTTCCAGTTGTCTGCTTTAAATACTCATTAGTTAATGATTTGCAAATGTATCATTATGTTATGACTTTACTTGTTGAGGCACAGAACTATTAACTAATTGTTAAGTAATATGTCATTGTGGTTATGGATTTACAATTAGTTAGTTAGTCATGTGCCTCAACAAGTAAAGTCACAATATAATGATACATTTGCAAATCATTAACTAATGAGTATTTAAAGCAGACAACTGGAAGTTGAAGTACATAGCTTTGAACACTGTGGTAATTAACATATGAATTTAGCATGTTGCATATTTTGTACACATATTGTAAAGTGTTACCAATATTTGCTTTTCATTTTCTGTCAAATTCTACAGTTTTCCTGTTAACTCTAAAGACTTTTTTGGATAAATAATAAAAGACATTTTGCCTTTTATCATTATTATTATTATTATTATTATTATGAAAGGACACATCAGAAATGACAAGAAGTGACATGGGGGTGGGATCAGGAAAGGCCCAGAGTAGGGATTCGAACCCAAGACAGTGCTGCCCACAAAGCTATCGGCATCAACATCTTTGAAGGATATATAAGAGAATATAACAATATATAATGCATTGTGACAAATTGCCATTCATTTTCTGTACAAATCTTCACTGAAATCTCGTGAAACTTGATACAGACAGAGTCTTGGGCATTCTGAAGAAGTATGAATAGAAATGTTGCTGTGAGATTTGAAGGAATTTAAATAACGCATGTATAAATGTGAAAGAATGGTCAATGCAATGTCACAGACTTTGTATGAATAGAAAATTTCCTGTTAACTCTGAAGACTTTTTTTTGATAAATCATAAAAAAACATTTTGCCTTTTATCGTTATTATTATTATGAAAGGACACATCAGAAATGACAAGAAGCAACAATATATATGTTATATAATGCATTGTGACAGACTGCCTTTCATTTTCTGTACAAATTCTACACTAAAACATCGTGAACACAGATAGAGACATGATTGTTCAGAAAAATAATTTATTGAAATGTTCATGGTAACTTTTGGAAATTTTAATAGAAAATTTTAATAATGGAAATTTTAATAATGCATGTAGAAAAAAAAGGAGCAAACATTAAGTGTTAGAACGTATTTTAACAAACTTTGTTTGTTCAGAAAACTTCACAGTATAATGTATTCGAATGTAATATAAGTGTATCTTCTATAATGTACAATATAAATTCGTTTTGTAAATACGTTTTCCCTGTTTTCGGGCACATTTAATTTTTAACCGCTGAAATATAGATGTTCGTAAGCTTTTTGGCCGCTTAGTGTCTCTGTACCGTAATTCCACTAATAGACGTGCAGCGGTATCCAGATGGCGGCTCACTTGACCGGGTGTTCGCGGATGGCGGCTCACTTGACCGCGGTATTCCTACGCATCCACTCACATGCAGCCGCAAACATGAAATGACATCAAAGCGCCGATCCCGCACGGGATTACAGAGGAAGAACTTTAAGGCAGCGGGAGAGAACGGCCGCCGTACAAGGAACCACAACTGATGCTCTCCATAATGAACCTATAAATCAAATACATTAAATGGATTATCCCAAGCCACACATCATGATGCTAATGGGTTAGCCAAACAACGCATACCTGTTAGAGAAGAAGGGGCAAACGCGGAACTGGCGAACCTCAGGCAGTGACGCACAACTGGTGTCGTACAATTCCCTCATATATATACCCACCAAAGCTATGTGATTGGACAACTCATACTTCGCTTATTATACAGTTCCTCTCACTACACCTGGAGGTGGATCATCCTGGTGTTCATGTACACTTTATAGAGGGTGGTTTTTCTGTCCAGCTGGGCAGGAACAATCCCTTTGGAACGATTCCAGTAGACCAGACAATTGAGGAGACTGTAAACAAGGACACCCAGACTGCTGCAGCCGAAAAACTGGAGCAGTCACCAGATGCTATCTCACTTCAGAAAACAGAAGTCAGTATCTGAGGCAACCTTGCTCAACTCCTTTAAAGATGACCTATGCTCTTATAGGGGTACATGCCTTTACGGGTTGTGATAGCGAAAGTGCTTTTGCAGTACAAGGAAAACTTACCGCTATCAAACTTGTGAAAGGAAATAGGACATTCCAGGAGTCTTTAAAATCAGTGTGAACATCCTGGACTGTTCCTGTCTTGCAGATTGATGTGCTCAGAAATGTGCAAGCTACAAACTTTCAGCAATCATAGGGAGGAGGAGGATACTGATGTCATGAAACTAGTTGAATATGATGATGATGAATAAACAGAAACAGTTTGCATTGACCAAATAAGTTAATGAACAAGGCAGAATTATGTTGTTTTTCTTTTTATGACATGTACTGTTCAAATAAAGTTAGTTTTATCCCCCTACAGTGACAACAAGTGTTTCTTTTGTCCCGCAGCATGTTAATTTGGTGACTTTCTGTGTCTTGCGTCATTTATTAAAACGTTTATTATAAATGTTTATGTTGTATTATACCAAAAGAATATGCCAAGGGTGGGGGTCAGAAAGACAAACAGAGGTCTGATTCAGCCACATGTTCATGAGAGGTAGTTTTTTGGACATAAGCCTGTCAGGAATATCAGTCTCAAGGCTGTTGCTACATTGCATTTACCTTAGTCATATTTAGGTTTTAGCCATACCTTATCTTTTCCACCTCCACCTACACTGTAAAAAATAAAAAAAACACAATTTGTTGAGTCAGCTTAAAATAATTTGTTACCCTGCTGCCTTAAAATTTTCAGTCAACTAAAATAAGTTTATTCAACTTGAAATGTTAAGTTGTACTAAGTAACAACTTAGAAATTTGTGTTTGCTAAACTTAACAGATGGGTAAGTAACCCAGCTGCCTTAATTTTAAGTTGATTCAACTCAAATATCTAAGTTGTCACTTAGTATAATTTAACATTTAAAGTTGAATAAACTTTTTTTGAGTTGACTGAACTTAAAATTTTAAGGCAGCCAGGTTACAAATTATTTTAAGTTGACTCAACAAATTGTTTTTTACAGTGTATAAATTTGCAGTGTTTCCAGATGTTTTTATGCACATGTGGAATTTATGCATACAAACAACTGGATGGAAACATGGATAGGCCTACTGTTAAATTTTGTTGAGAATTTATATTATGCTAATTTAATTTAGTTTTTTTATATTGTTCATTCTGTTAAAATGTTTTATAAAAATAAGTTGAATCAATAAATAATTTATACAATTCAAGTTTGTACATTCAGGTTTTGAAACATTTGATGAAACTTAAATTTAAAAGGAAAATGTAATCATTTTTTTGCAAAGAGTAAGGACAAAATATGTTTGCAGTTACATAATAACAAGGTCATAGTCATGTGTATTTCATAACAACAAGAGTAACACAAAAAATCTAGCTTGTATTGTTGTGTTACTTTTGACCCAACCAACGGGGTCGAAAGTAACAATGTGCAACTTATGTTCAAACTGAAATTAATATACTGAAGTCTTTCTACATTTTTTTTTTTTTTAAAAAATACCACCTCCACCTGGTTTTAATAGACCACACTTCTGAGTTATAGGCCATAGCAAAAATATATCTCTATCTATAATTTTATCATTTTAAATGATGTTTTTCTGAAAAATGGTACTTTTGTCCCCGCTCTCTCCTACATACTGTATAAATTAATGCTATTGTTTGCAAATATGTGACCATGGATCACAAAACCAGTCATAAGGGTCAAGTTTTCAAAATTGAGATTTATGCATATTCTGAAAGCTGAATAAATAAGCTTTCCATTGATGTATGGTTTGTTAGGATAGGACAATATTTGGCTGTAAATAATAAATAGTTGTAATCTGGAATCTGAGGGTGCAAACAAATCAAAATATTGAGAAAATTGCCTTTAAATTTGTCCAAATGAAGTTCTTAACAATGTATATTACTAATCAAAAGTTAAGTTTTCATATATTTACTGTAGGAATTTTACAAAATCATGGAACATGATCTTTACATAATATCCTAATGATTTTTGCCATAAAAGAAAAATCAATAATTTTTACCCATCCAATGTATTTTTGGCTATTGCTACAAATATACCCCAGCGACTTAAGACTGCTTTTGTGGTGCAGGGTCACATATAAGGTTGAAGGGTGTTTTTAGAGTAAGAACAATTTCCCCTTCATGAGTTAACTTCCTCTTTTTGAACGGGGTTCATTTCTCCGTGTCGTAAACTCTAGGGACAAGGCTTCTAAATCAGGGTGTTTTTAGGGGCGAGATATTTAAATGACGATTATTTTTAGCCACCACATTTATCAACATACGATCAGACAGGATTGGCGGCATACAAATGTTTCATGAATCACACGTGAACTCTGTCATGACAAATATAATAAATATTGCATAGTGCACCTTTAATGATCATACACATTTCTTCTGATCATAATGATCATATAAACCTTTTTTATTTCTAGCTTTTTTACAGCATGACAAAGCTATATTAAATATAACACAACAGAATGTCACAAAAATCTTATCAGGACTCAAAAGATGCATTGTACAGAGAAAACACAAGCCTTATATTCAGTTCAGTGTGTCTCACTGTAGAATGTGAAGAGCTGCTGGATTCAGTGCAGCAGGATGAAGGAGAGCAGAGAACAGCAGAGGAACAGGAAGCTCTGAGTGACGCTCTGAGCACCGTTAGTACTTTGAATGACTTTCTGAGTGACACTCTGAGCACCATTACACAGGTTCCCCTCACAGCATGAGACACCCTGAACATCAGTAACCATTGTCGTGCCATTACAAATAGATTTGGAGATACAGCCTTTTAGAACTTTTGACTGGCCCCCGATATTCGCTGATGAGAAGAAACAAAACGCACAAAAAAAGGTCAATGTGATCTGTATCAAATGCTCATAAGAGAGATAAAATAACTTTTTTTTTCCAGATTCTCACCTGTTCCTTTAAAGCAGCGGTCTTCACTCCCTGAGCAGCTCAATATGTTTGAGCAACTTTGCCAATCACAATAGTAACATTTCTTTCCATTGGGGACATTAGAGGGATCTACAGGATGAAAACAAATATTCTTTTATTTTATTGTCTGAACAAAATAGAATATCTAATGAAACAACACTCTTTTGGCTGCTAAATAAAACAAACATCCTTTTTGTATTTAATCCCATTTTATTAACCGGTGTCTTTGCTGTTGACCTTCGATGATGCAGTTCAGCCATACTAATAAGCAAAAATTACTTTAGATAAACTAACATTTGTGCTTCATTTTTTTTATAGCAGAAGAGTGATCTCCTGCATAAATGTACTTTTCTTTCAGCCTGAGGTGAATTAATTTCACTTTTGGTGTAAAAGGTCTTTTACATTAGTTTTACATTAATTGTTTTATAATTAAAACAAAGAAGCAAGTCCTGCCCAGATTTAAAAAGTAACGCAAAAGTAATGCAAAACTAATGTAACGCATTACTTTCCATAAAATGTAATTAGTTACTTTTTCAGGAAGTAATGCAAAATTGTAATGCATTACTTTTAAAAGTAACTTTCCCCAACATTGATGGTCAGTAAAGCACAATACCTGGAGCGTCTTGGGTGTTACACTGATCTGTGTTACAGCACACCAAAGAATTCTTTGCAGTGCCAACATTTATAGATCCACTTGCACAGTCAACAGCACAATCTTTAGCACTGATGCTACCTGAAAACAAGAATGATTCAGGAAGACTAGTTCAACACATTATTTTCATGGAAAATATATTTATAAATATCAAAATGTAGCATTTTCTTATTTCAGATATTGATTCAATTTTAATACGAATTCTATTGTTATAGCTTAACAATCGGAGAGAAACCAATTAAACAGCAGAAATCTAAATAGAATATTCTGTGATTACAATCATAAATTTTGTGATGCAAAATCAAGCTACAGTACATTTCCAGTGAAGCAGGATCAGAAAAAAAATACCAGCATCTCCATCAGTCAAATATAACTGAATTTCAATCCATTGTATTAGACTTACCAACTTGTGTTGTTGTTGTTAAACTCACGCACTTGGAAAATCCACTGGGACATGGTTTTACTTTTTTAGTTGTACAAGAACCCATCAGACTCACACAGGAGTAACAGTTGAAAGAGTGTCCTTTAGGAATTAAACAAAATGAGGCAGTGAGAGAAAGACATTAGTCATCTGTATTTGTACCCAGGAACGTAACAAACGCTATTTGTCTTTGTACCTGCAGTAAAAAGAATAAACAGAAGGAAAACTGAGATTTGCAGATCCATCTTTGATCAGGAGGTAAATTTATAAATGTGCCTGTCTCAGTGTCCATTTTATAGCTTGTCAAAGGGGTGGATCTTTATGAGCAAATGAGAGTTGAAACAAGCAATAGATTATCTCTTTGTGTTCTGCATAAGAAAGTTGTGCATCAGTTGTTTATAAGAATGTTTTATTTTATTTTATTTAACTTACTTTTGTTTGTTTTGAGGGGAAAAAAATGAATAAATAAGACATCAGCATATGCAGACACACAAAAACAAGGAAATAGAATGTAGGTGGGACATCCTGTTTCAACCTCCTGTTTAAACAGATCCAACAAAACCAAGTTTCATTTTCTCTGAAATAATGAATGATCAGATTTGAGACAACAGAGTTATTTTAATCCCATTCTCAAAAACATGACTAAAATTATAATGTGTAATATTTTACTTATATTATTATTATTGTCTAGTCCAAAATAGGAAAAATATCCATCCATGCATTTTCCAAGCCTCTTGTTCTTTGTAGGGTTATGAAGATGCTGAAGACTAGGTCAAATATACTTCTCTGTATGGTTTAATATTTTAAGTTGTTTTAGTTGATATCAGAACTAAGAACTTAAACAACAATAAATAAATACAATAAATAAATACTGAAACACTTAGAGGTACTACTTTGGGTTGGGGGGGGCTGCAAAGGGATGCATTATGCAGAGAAAAGGAAATCCGGAAATGGTTACCACAGTTTGAAATCATCACTTTTAGTTGGGCTCAAAAGAATTAGTTAGTTAGTTAGTTTTAATTAGCCGCTGTTAGAGGTGCAGAACGAAGGTATATGTTGATGAAATTGAATTAGTAGTTTTATTTTAAACATGCACAAAAGGGGAAAAAAAGCATATTTAGTGCCTTTGCATTTATTCTGAAAAGCAATAAACCAGTGTTTAAGTAAGTGGTGTGGTGTTTTTTTTTTTTTGCTATGATTGATCGTTTTGCAAAAGAAAAACTAAATCTTTAACTAGTGGATGTTTGTGGAAGTTCTAGTGAACATAAACTTGCATAAACTGCTTAGATTAGACTTAAAAAGTCTGTTTCTGAAATGTAAGACTTATTACCCCTTGTCTACTGCCCTATCACCGCAAGTGTTTTTTGGTAGTTTCAGACCGACACAGTTATCATTTTGACGTCCAGCGCCACGTTGTTTAAATAAATGCACTTGCGTCCATCTGTCAATAGTGCTTGTCTGAAAACGAGGTTTGTTTAGGCTCATTGCTGGTGTTTGTTATTTTGAGGCAAATTAAATTAATTGTGCTTAATTGCACTGGTTTGTAGGCCAAACAGTTGGACCGTTTACTGTTTGTTATTCTTGTTATTTCCCCAGGGCCGGCTCGTGGCATAGGCGGAACAGGCAAATGCTAGGGGCGCTGCCGATCCCTAGGGGCGCCAAAATTTATTTTTATTTATTTATTTTTTTATTACCAACACTACTTCAAAACAATGAAATAAAAATATTACAAAAAAGAATCGTCCCTTAAAACATAACTGCTTTATTACTCTCCCGACTCACCCCAGTTCGAAGCATGATCAGTCTTCCCCGGCCCGGCCCACTTCCTTATACATCAGTTACCTCATAGAGAGTGATAGATGTTTACTAATAAATTACCACTATGTCAAAAAGACCATAGCCCTCTGGTGCCCAGGGAAGAAAAAAAAAGAAAATAATAAGAAGAAAAGTGGGACAAAGACAGAGGTAATGTGATATAATGAATGATGATCATATAAACAAACTAGACGTGGTAAAAGTTTGTGAACAAAGTTTGCCTAGTTTAAAACAGGGTAATAACAATGTCTGGAGTTCCAGAGATCCAAGATTTTTCGTGCCACATGATAACACATTTTAATCATATTTTTACGCTATAGTTGTGTAACATTTGGGTATTTATGGTATTTTTAATCATTTGAGATGGCTAATTTAGTAATATTTGTATATAACTAGGCTTATTAAAAATAGCAACATTTAATTTGTGGTGATGACGTTAGAAAGGGCTATAATTTAGTAGAACATTGTTGCCATCTACTGAAATTGAACATTTTAAATGTATTTTTTAAACAGCAACTTTACTGTATGACAGAGAAGTGTTCAAACAAAACTGTATTAGTTTTGTGCAGGAATACCAGATGTAATTATTCTTGCTGTTTGTATTTAGTTCATAATGTGACTTAGGCAGCACCTATATTTTTATAGTTTCACTGGAAACAATTAAACATTTTCCATAATGAACATGAACATGAACAAAAGTTATACTGTTGCAAATGTACTGAAATAATAATATGAAATAATTTCCCTATAGTGGACAACAAACCATTAAATCACACCCATAGGCTTACTTCTGCATTAAAGAAAAAGGTGTATGTTGAATATAGTAAATCTAAACCATTTTCAGTATTTCTTGTTATTCAGTCTAAAATGTGCATCCTGAAGGCAAAACATACAATTCGGATTGTTGAATGAGTTTGTTACGCAAATGTCAAATGGAATATATATTTCTGAAGCAATGTACATCATGAACCTGAAAGTTTTATTTGTGCAGATACAAAATAGCCTGCACTTTTTGGTGGATTCTATTGTACAAGCTTACAAAACACGACATATAGTTGTGCATTTATAATGCGTGCATTTGTAGGAGCTCTCCAAATATATTATTTATGTATCAGATTCATATGAGAGGATGCATGTTGTGAGAAGCAAGTTACACAGTGGCATGAGAGATCTTCTGAAAATTATTACAACCTATTGTTTTATGCTAACCTTTAACACATAACGTAAAAAAAAAAACATGCTTGTTCATTTATTGTATAAACGGAGCAAGAACATCAATATATAAAAGTTTGTAATTTAGTTGAATGATAACGTTTACTTTCTATTTTATTGTTCTGAACTGAATGTCTGAAGCAAACTGCTGAAAAAAACCCCAACTTGGTTTAGCAAACTCTTTTTAAAACTGTAATATTTTTTAATACATTATTATATTCTATAATAACATTTGGGAAAATACATATTTTAATAAATAAAAAAGGAAGGGAAATGAAATACAAAGTAAATTTAATAACAGATGTCTTTGCTCTACACATTTTTTGTTTTAATTTTGTCTTTTATAGTGCAGTGTTTTGTTTATAATTTTTTAAATAAAATACAGGTGTTCCATTCAGGGATGGGCAGTATTTTAGATAAATGTATTTAAAATACGTATTTGAAATACAAAATACTATTTTGTATTTTGTATTGTAAAGCCTTTGGGAAAAATCTAGTGTAATTTGTATTTAAATACATTTAAGATGAGTATTTTGTATTTTCAAAATACATAAAATACTTTGTGCCAATCAACCTCTTTATCAGGGTGCTGATTTAGTTCAGACACATCCCTCCCCGAACCTTAACACTCATGCACGTGAGCTGCCTGTAGCAGAGTCAGCATTGGATCAGCAACTTTTCTCAGTTTTCTGCATTAAGGTAAGGGTGTCATCATGATCAATTCCTTGTTGATTAAAGTTAAAATGGTGCATCATTCAGATTTGCCTTCAGTAAACATGAAAGAATAAAAAAGCACCGACACGTGTAGGAGAAAAAGAGCCTTAGCTGCCTGTTAGCCAATCAGTTTTGATAGGTTTTTTTTTAATTACTGCATGTTAGGGCTGGGTGATATGACAGAACTTTATATATCTTAGGCAGCGATGATATAAAGTGTGAATCGATTAAACTTTTCAAAATTGTTTACATAGGCCTAGGTCATTTAGAGCAAATAAATCCTTGCAGTGTTTAGTGGGGCAGCAGGAATTATTGGAACGTTGGGGTGGATGAAGAAGCATGAATGAATGAATGAATAATATAGTGTGATGTTCTTGGTTCAGTTGTACTTTGCTGTTTAAAGCGCGAAATGAGATTCATATTTACACTTGCACGTTTGCCAGGTAAAGTTGTTTTTTTTTTTTGTGCGCACACTCCGTGACAGAGTGGAATAACGACAATGTGCCTTGTTATATAATTCTGTAAATCGGAGGGGCAACTCGGTAATTGTTCTCCACACCAAAATAATCAAATAATCCCGTTAAACGCAGTATTTGAATTTGTAACTTGTGATTTTAGAAAAAAAAAAAAAAACATTAATCTGTGTAACACTAAATTGTATTTTTTTTTAATTCATTAAACATTTTCTTTTAATTAACGAATGTATGAAACATGGACCATTACTTTATTCAATATTTCTGCTATGCAGGCTCATTTAGTAAATTTTAGCATTTTACAAACATGGTGCTTAATGAAAATGCCATTTCCATGCCATGTAACATTTCCGAATTGTGATTATGTTCCCCCATCTATGCAAATGATTGATGTAGAGACAAAAGAAGGTTAATCACTGTCTGTCACCATCACTTTAATGTAGTGATTGTGTGCATTTGTTATGACACTGATGCATGATGCACAACTCTTCAGCTTTTAGATTTATTCTTCAAAAAAAAAAATATATATATATATATATATATATATTATAATTTTTTATAAACTTTCTAACTGTATATAGGAGCAAACTTTACATGAAATAAATATAAAAGTTGCTATGCTTAAAAAGTATTGTACAACCTGCAAAAAAAAAAAAAGAAATTCAGTTAGTTTTTGACGTGGTTTTAAAACTTGCTGCGAAGTAAAAATAATATTTTGGTCATATTGCCCATCCCTGCTCTTTGCTCACCACAAGGAATAGCCTGCATTGTAACCTGGTCAGAAGTAAGTATATAAATGGCTGCTATTTTTCACTACATAAGTTTATTTGTGATTAGCAGCAAGGAAGCAAGCACTAAAGAAAGAAAGAAAGAAAGAGAGAGGGAGATTATGGTGACAGAATGACAGAGAGAGCAGAGTTCTTGTTACTGAGTTGAAGTCATGATGGTGATAAAACGTAATAAAAGATGTTTGGGGAAAAAAAAATTAGTTTTGTTTTTCCTAGGGGAAGGGAAGATCATTTCTAATCAGTAGTACATCTAAATGTTTTTGTTTTGCATTCAGAATATGTCCAGATATATTTCAGCCTAATAGGGACGCCTGCACTTGATGGCCAATTTCACATGTATTTTGTGTATTTTAAAAATACAAAATACTGTATTTGTATTTAAATACATTTTTTTACACAGTATTTTGTATTTGTATTTAAATACATTTTTCCACTCAGTATTTTGTATTTTTATTTTAAATACATTTCTATGTATTTATGCCCATCTCTGGTTCCATTCCTCAAAGCACTGTTCACTGAATTTCGTACGGTCAACTCCAACACACACCAAACTTGCATATTTTCTTTATTAGAAGTAAGTTTGGCATCAGAATGTTTTTGAAACTGATATTTCAAGATTAAAGAAAAAAAAAAAAACACATACACGGTTGTGTTAACTAAAATTGACTTAAGTTCTTATAATGCAGCAAAACATCTTTCAGGCCCCTGTCATTTCTAGGCTGGACTACTGCAATGCTCTTCTGGCTGGACTTCCATCATGTGCAATCAAACCTCTACAAATGATTCAGAATGCAGTAGCACTCTGGTCTTATAAGCCCCAAAGAGCCCTTGTCACACTGCTATTTCTCTGTATCTTTATCTCTTTATCTGTGCACTGGTGTCACACTCAGTCCCTGGAGGGACACACAGCTGGGGTTGGAACTAAACTCTGAAGGGCTGTTTGACACCCCTGATCTATCGGTTGCAGCTCACACAACTGTGAACTCAGGACAACTGATGTTTGCATACAGATCAGCCACGGGCTCCGCTGCACCCTCCTACTTCCACTCTCTCTTGCAATTCTACATTTCGGTACATGAGAGACATCTTGTGGTTCCATCACAGAGATGCACAAAATCACTTTGCAGAACATTTCCATTTCTTGCAGGCGGAATGTTCTTCCCACCCCCCATCTGAAATGCAGAGTGTTACAGATCTGGTCGGTGAACTGCGAACCACTCACCACCAGATGTCGCTCTCACCTTATTTTGCACCCAGACTCTCGCACTACACCCCGGACTACATTACCCATCAGCCACTGCTCTTATCACTTGCACCAATCAAAGACAGTATAAAAGCCCCGGTCTTCCTGTCACACATTGCCGAGTATTGTGTTGCCTTTGCATTCTTACAAAGCTTTATCCTTGTATCCTGTGTCTAGTTTTGTTGTTTTGCCTTGTTGTATCGTTACGTCTGTCTCGCTGTCTGCCTATCGGAACTCTCCCTGTCTGAGCACTCTCCTGCCGCACCCTACAGATAACGTTCGCCGCTGGACTGACCCTCGCCTGTTTTAAGGATTACTCTTGGTTTGCTGTCTATACACCTGTCTGCCGTTGTCCGACCCTGCCTGCCTTTTGACCATGTCTATGTCTCGTCCCATGAATAAAAGTATGCACATGGATCCGCTCGCCTCTCGTCTCTCTGTTACACAGAGTCTCTTTAACATTTAACTGCAAAAAAATCCTTTTCCTTAATCCCTCCCTGATTTAGCCTGTACTAATTAATAATAATTTTGAGCTGTTTGATGTCAGCAATCGCAACAGTTTAGGTGTAGAAAAGAACATCTGCTGCCACCTGCTGTTTTAAACTTTATTTAAATAATTTTTCCCTTGTTTGATAATTAAATAATTATCATTCATGTTTGTTTTGAACATGATGATCATTTATTTATTTATTTTATTTTAATAAACAAAGTTTTTATATTTGTAGTGTACATTCTGTAAATTTTTACAGGATGGCATGCTGTATTAAGTATAACCTTAGAAACAAGGTGGTGTAGTATTTTATTTCATAAAATGTCACATTAGAATGTCACAAAAAAAAAAAAATCATATCAGGACGTAAAAAAAAAGCTGCTGGAGTCAGTGCAGCAGGATGAAGGAGAGCTGAGAACACCAGAGGAACAGGAAGCTCTGAGTGACACCCTGAGCACCGTTAGCACTTTGAATGACGTTCTGGGTGACACTCTGAGCACCGTTACACAGGTTCCCCTCACAGCATTAGATGCTCTGAACATCACTAACTGATGTTACAGTATCACAAAGAGATTTAGAGGCACAGCCTTTTACAACAATTGACTGGCCCCCAAAACTCCCTGATGAAAAGAAAGAAAATAAAGGTTTAAACATTGGAAATTACTAAATGTGATCTGTATAAAATGCTCACTGTGTAAATGCTCACATATATTTTTTTTCTTTTCCAGATTCTCACCTGTTGCTTTAAGACAGTGGTCTTGACTTCCTGAACAGCTCAGTATGTTTAAGCAGCTCTTCCCATCACAAGAGTAACTTGTCTTTCCATTGGGGACATTAGAGGGATCTAATTTAAAGTTTTTTACAGTATGTTCATTTATGCACTCAATACTTGGTCGGCAGCACAAATTACAGCAAATTACTTGCTCCTAGCACAAATTACAGCATCAATGAAGTGTGGCTGGCCAATAAAGCGCAGTAATATCATGGTCAGCAAACCACTTGGAAATGGTTTTGGCACTGTGGGCAGGTGCTAAAGTCCTGCTAGAAAAGGAAATCAGCATTTCCATTAAGCTTGTCAACAGATGGAAGCATAAAGTGCTCTAAAATCTCCTGGTAGACAGCTGCATTGACTTTGGACTTGATAAAACATGATGGACCAACATCAGCAGACATCACAGCACCTCAAATCATCACTGACTTCAGAAAATTCACACTGGACTTCAAGCAGCTTGGATTCTGTGCCTCTCCAGTCTTCCTCCAGACTCTGGGAGCATGATTTCAACATGAAATGCAAAATATACTTTTATCTGAAAAGTGGACTTTGGACCACTGAGCAACAGTCCAGTTCTTTTTCTCCTTAGCCCAGGTAAGATGCTTCTGACGTTGTTTCTGTTTCAGAAGTGGCTTGGTAGCCCTTTTCCTGAAGATGTCTGAGCGTGGTGACTCTTGATGCACTAACTCCGGCTTCATTCTACTCCTTGTGAAGCTCTCCCAAGTGTTTGAATCGGCTTTACTTGACAGTATTCTCAAGTTTGCGGTCATCCCTGTTGCTTGTGCACCTTTGCCTACCCAATTTCTTCCTTCCAGTCAACTTTGCATTTAGTATGCTTTGATACAGCACTCTGTAAACAGCCACCCCATTCAGTAATGACCTTCTGTGACTTATACTCTTTGTGGAGGGTGTCAGTGATTGTCTTCTGGACCACTGCCAAGTTAGTCTTCCCCATTAGTGTGGCTTCAAACAAGTGATACCCGGAATTTATACTATAGGGATGGTCATTTAATGAAACTCAAATGTAAATATTCAAATTTTTTGAGATACTGGATTTTTGACTTTCATGAGCTGTATGCTCTAATCATCCAAATTAAAACAAAAAAAAAATGTTCTACTTTTCATGTAATGAATCTAGAATATATGAAGGTTTCATTTTTTAAAATGTTAAAATAAAAAAATGAACTTTTTCCTGATATTCAATTTTTTTGAGATGCATCTGTATATTGTTTTATTTCATATTATTATGTGGAATAGGCCTACATCAAATTGTCTTGATTCTCTTATCAATTGTAGTGGGTACGAGGTGGAATACAGCGATTTAATAAGAAATATGTGTGTCAAAATCTTGTTTATTTGTGATAATCTTAGCACTTTATTATTATTATTATAATAAAGCTGCCATTGTGTTATGACTGACTTTTGACTAATTTGTTTCTCTTTTGTAAGTCGTTTTAATAACAATAATAACAAGAGTAATAATAAGTTCAGATGTAAGTGCTGTTTACGCAGTCGTTCTCCATTCCCACATCATAAAGTTTCAGAGGGGACGCTGCACTGTGGCGACCTGTAGAAGCAGTAACGTCAAAGTAGCAATTGTTTGTTTGTTTGTTCGCTGTTTGTTTGTATGAGTTAAAGTTCTTAAAGTTCCTACTTAAAATTCTTCACTTTATTGTTTTTATTGAACCATCATAATGATTTATCACACAGTCATGAACTACTTGATTATTTGGCTACTATTTGGATATCTCGTGACAGGACAGCGTGGGAATGGAGAGCGACTTCATTATAGTCTGGACTTTCTTATGGAGTGCCGTGTTTTTGAGTACAGCGCGTTGGATCAAATCCACAACTGGCCTTCAGAAATCTTAAGGACTGATCTTTCTTGTGACTCCCTTCAGTAATTTTAGCCAATGCCCAGTCTCTCTGGATGATTTACAAGCAAATATTTGTTTTTTCTCGGACTATAGGAAAGCTTGTGTTGTATCCTTGACTGAGACTTGGCTTAAAGAACATGATTCTGACTCTGATCTGGAAATAGAGGGCTTTGGTGCCCCGTTGAGACTGGACAGGGATGCCGCTGTGACTGGAAAAACTTTGGGTGGAGGTGTATGCATCTATGTTAACCAGCGTTGGTACAAGTCTGTGATTCTGCGGGTATCTTTATGCAGTCCCGATATTGAACTGTTGTCGATATCGCTTCGCCCCTTTTATTTGCCAAGGGAGTTTCCAAAAATATTAATCTCTGTTGTATATATCAACCCAAAGGCTAGTGTGGAAAATGCTATATCCTATGTAAAACGGTGCATCGGTTGCAAAGTATCTCTCCTGATGCACCCATTATTGTGATGGGAGACTTTAATCATTGTAAAATGGAGAAATCACTTAGCCATTTTGATCAATATGTGGATTGTCCCACCAGATGTGGAAAATATTTGGATCTCTGTTATGGGTCTAAGGGGCTTATAAGTCATCTTTGAGGGCCCCCTTGGGCCTGTCTGACCACCATGTTGTCCATTTGGCCCCTGTCCTGAAAAGGGAAAAATTAGAGAAAAAATTAGTTCCTGTGTGGTCTGAAGACTCAATTCAAGAGCTGATGGGATGCTTTGATTGTACCGATTGGGAACTGTTTAAATCTGTATGTACTTATTTAGACAATCTCACAGAGACTGTGACTAATTATATTGGATTTTGTGAAGATTTGGTCATTAAAAAGAAACCTTGTATAGTATTTCCAAACAACATACCATGGATTACTAAACAAGTTAAAAATGTAATCAGTCGGAGGAATATTTATTATAAACAAGGTGATGTTATTCGGTACAGAGAGGCCCATAAACTAGTGAGAAATTAGGTGAGATTAGCCAAATTGAGGTATAAGGAAAAGGTAGAAACTATGTTTACAAGAGAGAAATCTCATTTAGCTTGGAATGGAGTGAAGTCTATAATTGGAACTAAACAGAAGACTGAAAGTATTACTTTAGGTGGGAGATCTGATCATGTATTAGCAGATGATTTTAACTTATTTTATACACGTTTTGATACTCATAATTTCGGATCTGAACTGTCGAAGTATGGTGAGAATATTATGACTTTGGACACTACTGTTAAACTTAAAATCAGTGAAGCTGATGTACGCAGCTGTTTTGGTAAGGTTAAATTAAGAATGATTCCAGGCCCTGGAAGACTGTTGAGGAATTGTGCAGAGAAGCTTTCAGGGCTTTACTTATTTATTTTTAATAAATCAATGCAACTTTCTAAAGTCCCTAGTCTTTGGAAAGATTCCATAGTAGTGCCAATTGCAAAAAAAAATGAAATCCTATTTCTTTTAATGATTATAGGCCTGTTGCACTTACTTCCCTGGTTATGAAATCTTTAAAAAAAAAAAAAAAAGCTAGGAAGGGGATCTTAACCTTAACACAGTCAGCACTTGATCCTGTGCAGTTCGCGTACAGAGCGGGAAGAGGAGTTGAGGATGCTACTGGTACCTTACTAAATATGATTCTAAAACATTTGGAAGGCAAAAGTAATTATGTACGTTTGCTTTTTATTGACTTTTCTTCTGCTTTTAATTGTGATCAGTCCCATATTCTGGCAAAGAAGCTTGTTGAAAATGTTAATTTAGATTTAAACATTGTGTGATGGTTGGTGGATTTCTTAACTAGTAGGTCTCAAAGAGTATGTATTAATGGGGTGCTAATCTTCTACTGGTACCCCTCAGGGTTGTGTTTTGTTCCCTATTTTGTTTTCCTTATATACTGATGATTGTCGTAGTGTTTTTGAGGGGAGGCACATTATTGAATTTGCAGATGATTCTGTGATTGTGTCCTCCTCACTAAGATCATCAATGATCCTATAGCAGACGCTACAATGGAGTAAAATTCACTGTTATATTTGACTGATGGAGATGTTGGTGTTTCTACTGGTGCTGCTTCACTGGAAATGTAACTTCTCACAGAGCTGCTGATTTTCTCACAGAATTTATGATTTTGGGAAGGAAAAATTAACCATTGGATGTTGTGAGTGGTAGACATAAACTAATATAAACTGCTTAGATTAATCTTAAAAATCTGAAGCATAGTGGCTATGTTTATGAACATGTCCCAGAAATGTTAGTCAGTTATACTACAGTACAACCAAATGTGACCCTGGACCACAAAACCAGTCTTAAGTAGCACAGGTATATTTGTAGCAATAGCCAAAAATACATTGTATAGGCCAAAATAACCAATTTTTCTTTTACTTTTAATTATTAAATAATTAGGATATTAGGTAAAGATCATGTTCCATTATTTTGTAAATTGTCTACCATAAATATATACGTTGCTCAGACCTTCATTTGGACAACTTTAAAGGTGATTTTCTCAATATTTTGAGTATTTGAATATTTTTGCAACCTCAGATTTCCGATTTTTAAATAGCTGTATCTCGGGCAAATAGTGTCCTATCCTAACAAGCCATACATCAATGGAAAGCTTTAGTAGTGATGTGTAACTCCCAATTTAAAAAAAAATGACCCTTATGAATAGTTTTGTGGTCCAGGCCAGGGTCACAAATGAAAAACCATACTGTCTAAACTGTTTGTTATAGATGCTTCCACTTTCATTTTTAAGAGAACATTCCATACCTGATGTAAACTCATTCTCTACTTTGATAAAATGTATATTTCTGAAGCAACACACATCATGAACATGACACAGTTTAATTTGTGCAGATACAAAATAGACTGAACATTTTGGTGGATTGTATTGTATAAGCTTACAAAACAGCATACTGTAGTTGTACATTTATTATGCATTTGCATGAGCTCTTTAAATATATTATTTATGCATCAGATTTATATGAGAAGGATGTATGTTGTGAGAAGAACATGACAAAAATGTGACCCTTGACCACAAAACCAGTCTTAAGTAGCATGGGTATATCTGTAGCAATATTTCTCAATAGATTTCTCAGATTCCAGATTTTCAAATAGTTGTGTCTCGGCCAAATATCGTCCTATCCTAACAAATGCATTTATTCAGCTTTCAGATGATGTATACAATTTTAAAAAATTTACCCTTATGACTGATTTTGAGGTTCAGGGCCACAAATGTCTAAAAATTCATATTTGTACTTTAGGTAAATGATATTGTTTGTTTTTTATTTTATTGCTAGGAACTGAATTTATGAAGCAAACTACTGGGGAAAAAACCCCAAAACAAAAAAAAAAATAACTTGGTTTACCAAACTGAAAATGGTTTTATTATTATTTATTATATTCTACAATAACTTTTAGGAAAATGCATATTTAAATACATAGAAAGTATATAAAGGAAATTTGATTGCAGATCATTGCTTTACAAATATGCCAAACACTTTTTTTTTTGCGCAATTTTGTTATTTTTTTATAGTGTTGCGGCTGCACTTGAAACAGGAAGTAGAAGAGCAGAAGAGACAACAGCAGGAGGAAGCTTCCCCTATACACACCATCTGATCGAGAAAATTATTTGAATTAATGCTACTACTATAGTAATTCAAAATTGCATATTCATTGATACATTTTATCACAATAAAAATTCTTTATTCCCGCCTTTTTGTTTTTTAAATCTATAACTGTCAAAGTCCCCTGATAACACACGCACATCACGGAGACGTCTATTTAACGTCTGCATTTACATCTGCAAGACATATTTTTTGGAGTGTTTGCTCATCTGCAATACGTCTATAGGACGTTTCCTATCAAATAGGAATGAATGTATGTAAAACTGACGTCTTACAGACATCTGGCAGATCTGGCAGGTCACCTCACCAATTGTTTTTACAAGCATTTACAAATGGATGGAACACATGGAAGAGACACACTGTAATTGTATCTCCCAACCTCATCATCTACAGAGAGAAGCTACAAATCAGATTTATCACTCTGATATCATAGATGATTGTGAAGAGAGTTCACCGGAATATTTCAGTGAACTTTCTGCAGTATAGGCCTAAGGTAGAAACCCCACCTTGTAAACAAATGGGACGTGAGCCATGCTTATCAGCTGGGTAATGTGGTGCTAATGTGACCTCTAACAAAATTTAGTCACACCATTGTTAGATCAGGTCTCCACGCCAGACAATCAGGATCCAGCCCCGGACACCAGATCCCGTCAGAAATATATCAGTCTTTCGGTAACAGGACAACTAGTCAGCGAGCTGTAGTTACCCCAACCCCGCTAACAAGCAGGTTTCTGTCAGTTATAAAGTTGATCGATGGAAGCCAGAAAAGAGCAGAAGCAGGAGACGAAGTGATGATGGTAAAAAAGGTATAACAGAATTTATTGAACAGTTTTAGTTGCGTATGTCTCAATGTTCAGACTTCGTCTGGGGAGTACAGCTCAAAGAACAATGATATATCAAACGGATTCAACATCCCATAAACCTTGAATTTCCATAAACATCCCCGTTATCTATTTCTTAGACCAAACAATTCATGAAACCCCACAATCATGGAACTGAACAATAATGAAAATGCATAAGCAAGGAAAATAATAAGAAATATAAAATATAAAAATATATAAATGAATCATATATATGAATAAATGAATAAATGATAAATACTTAAATAATCAAATAAATAATTAAATATGAATTATGTGAATGACTAATGATTGTAAAATGATTATGAATAATTATGTAAATAAATGATTATAAATGAAATTAAAAACAAACATAAAATTTAAACACAACGCAATAATTTGCATGGAAGGATCTAAGGATCCATCACCATCAAGAAAAAGGTCACAGTCTGCAGTCCTGTAACTAAATTCAAATCATTCCAAGACTTTGGAGCCCCCCTTAAGTGTGCAGAGGCCCCTTTTGGTTGAGAGCCACTGTTCTAATCAAACATGCCTAGCGTAATGTTCTGGTGTGTCAATCATAAACATAATTGCTGTAAAATACATTTTTTATTTTATAATTTGCTTACATTACATTTGTTAAATTCTCAAAATGTAAGAATAAATTGGGCTTTTCCCCAAATTTTTACTAGCCGTAGCTCTGTAGCCAGAAAAATGTCAAACTCAATGTTTTTTAAAAGCAGAATGCTATCATAGAGGACTTGCATCTGTGATAATTTCACATAATGATAGAACAAAGATATACAAGCTATATCCTGCATATAACATTGTGGCTGCTGGATTCAGTGCAGCAGGATGAAGGAGAGGAGAGAACAGCATAGGAACAGGAAGCTCTGAGTGACCCTCTGAGCAACATTACACGTGGCACTCGGAGCATCACTATACGTGAAGCTCTTCTTGACGCTCTTAGCATCGCTATACTTGACAATCTCAGCATTGTTATGCACAAAACTTCGGGTGACACTCTGGATGAAGCTCTGGGTGGCGCTCTCGGTGACACCTTTATCACTGTTATACATTAAACTCTGGGTGACGCTCTCGGTGTGACTTTCATCATTGTTACAGAGGTTCCCCTTACAACATGAGATGTCGCGAAAAGCTTTAGCCAATGTTGTAGAATCACAAACGGATTTAGAGACACAGCCTTTTACCACTGTTTTCGGTTCTTTAAAAATGTCTGATGAAAAGACAAAAAAAACAAAGACCTGAGTTGGCCAATGGTATATGTGAACTGTACAAGTTTAAAAATATGAACCATAAATGATAAAGAGGCACAAATAAAAACTTTAATCTTCTTCCCTCAACAGATTCTCACCTGTTGCTGTAATGCACTGATCTTCAGTCCCTGAGCAGCTCAATATGTTTGAGCAGCTCTCTCCATCACAAGAGTAACATTTCTTTCCATTAGGAACAAGTGTTCTGGGATCTACAGGAGGAAACACATTTTTAAATAATTTCTTCTACAAACATAACATCTAAATTAACAACACTCCTTTAGTTGCTCCATTTCTTGACAGGAGTCCCACTATGTATTTTGTTTCTGATTAAATGTCTTACGACTGATGATGAGTTGAAAGAAGGCATTTGTACTTGATCAGTAAAATATACCTTGAGCGTTCCTGTCATTACACAAGGAAGTGCCACAGCAGAAATAAGATGACTTTAGAAAGCCGATGTTCACGGACCCATTTACACAGCCAAGAGAACAACCTTGAGCATGCATTTTGGTATAAATGCTACCTGAAAACATATAAATGATACAAAAAGGACCAGTTAGCAACCAGGGGTAAAGGGGGTGGAGGAGTGCATGGGCACTGAAAAAAATATATATATCGCGTATATGCAATTTTAACTGAGTCTACGTAACGAGAGCAGCTAATTTAAAGATGAATGACCGAATGGAAAGAGCACTGGAAAGATCAGTTTGATAAGATAAGATTGTGTGTTGAGCCGCGTATGAGTAGAAAGTGAAAGTAAGTAGCAGAAGCTCAAGTTACGCCATGTTAAGTTCCTACTACTTTCACTTTCTTTTGCGGCAGTTGCGCGTCGGTTCAGCTACTCATACGCGGCTATGCGTGTTGCATTAGCGCTGTTATATCTGTCTATTATATTTCATATAACCTATAACACGCTCTCGCACGTTTATTGTTTTAACATTTTGGGAGGCGTAAAATTTACATATATGGTTTTCAGCAACCAGATGCATTTACACTTGTCCAAAATACGTCCCAGACCACCTCCTGAAGGTTTGAGCGATTGGATTTAAATCCGCCTGGAAAGCGTTTCGGAGGGCATTTAGCGTACAGAAGGTTTTTTCACGATCGGATAGTTATCCGAACAGAGAAAATGCATGAAGTGACCAAGTGTAAAATGTATTTATAAATATGTCAAATCAGAAGAATCATTGAGAGCTTAAAAAATAAAATAAAAAAGACTTTCTGACAATGTTTCATATTTAGAGAAAAGCATACAAAATTGAGCCTATTTTTTAATTTCAAACTTTTTTGTTAATACAAATTTCATTGTTGCTGTGCAAAATGAGAGAAAACAAATTAAACATCAGAAAACTACATATAGATTATTCTGTGATTACATTTGTAATTTCCACCAGGAGAATTAGTAGTGGTTTAGCGGTAAATTAAACTGTCACAGCATCAGTAAAATATAGCAGCTTGCCTATCAGTCAAAAATATCAATAAATATCAATGCATTATATCGTACTTACCACTTTCTTTACTTACTTTCTCTTACCAGTGTTGAGCTCGTGCAGTGAGTAGCGCTCCAGGGACACATCACAGGTTTTGCTGTACAAAAAAGACTCGTGCACTCATAACAGTAGAGAGAGTGTCCTTAATAAAAAAAAAAAGAGAGAAAGTTATAAAGCGAGACATCCAGTGATCTGTATTTGTACTCAATAACATTACAAATACAATTTGTATTTTGTACCTGTAGTGAAAAGAATGAACAGAAGAAAAACTGAGATTTGCAGATCCATCTTTGATCAGGAGTTGAAACAAATAAAGCGCCTGTTTTAGCACTCATTTTATAGCTTCTGAGAAGGGGAGGGTCTTTACAATAAGATGATAATTTACCAGAAAGACAACAGAATAATAAAACATATACTTTATGAATTAAAATCCTAAGATTGCATAATTTACTCTTCTAGTTTATTAAGGGAATGAATTTGTCTTTTTGTAGGAGATGTATAGGTGTATTGTTGTTGTTGTTGTTGTTTTTTAAGGACAACAATTTTCACATGTAAATGATCATTTTCAATAATTTTGGGTGAACTATCCCTTAACCACAAATTGTCAAAGTTCTTAACAAGTACAATCATTTTTATGCTTTAGATTTAAACACAAAAGCTTTCAGCTGGTAAAATGTGTTGTTTTTTTTATTCCACCAACTAGATGAGCATTAAAAAAAGGGAAAATGTACTGGTAATTTTCTACCAGCACATTATACATTAATTTTATTAAAACACAATGCAAAAAGTGCTAACTTCAAAATACACGTAAAACCGTTTTTTTTTTTCTTACACTCAAAAAAATATTTGTCTCTAGTAAATAGGATTTATGTATTTTGATTGCATATAAAATTTCCATCCATTTGAATTACATATTTTTTACGTAAACTAAGTAATAAACTTTATGTGATAGAAATTTGTAAGACATATGTAAATTAAACAAGTAAGAATAAGATTTATGTAATAATATTAATAAATTAAATGTGTTTCAAATTCATAAGAATCAGGGTTATGTATTCTTACATAATAAACTCTATTTAATTGAAATGCATCATATTTAGGTATTTTTATAATAAACAAAATGAGTTTTTAAATCCTATTCATTATTCCTGTAAGGAATCTAACTGCAACATGCAAAAAGCAACAGTTAGACCAAATGCTTTCACTATTTTATTCACATTCAAATTTTAGAAGCAAAAAAAAAAAAAACAGTGATCAAAAGACGAGCTAGCAAATGACACTAGACACTTACAATCAAGTTACATATGAGCCAGTGACAACAGTATTATTTATACTAACATTCTGACAAATCTGTAACATTATTTTAAATGAAATGGTGATAGTCAAGATATTAGATATTTATAGTATTACTATGGTGGTGCAAAACCACTCATACTCTGAGAATTTTTTCTTGACTATCACCATTTCATTTCAAATAATGTTGCAGATTTGTCAACGCTGTGTTTCAAAACAGTATAAAACAGTTTTATCACACTGACAGTTTTACAAATCTATTACAAGCTATTTTTTGCAACAGTAGAGACAAAAAGTTGCTTGATTGGTTAGGGCATGTTGTTAGGGCAAGCATGTTTACATGTTGGGCATACGTAAAGATAATCATACAGGAACTTCACAACTTTAAAAGTTTGAAAAAAAACAAAAAATTGCCAGATACTCTGCATGTGCAATAAAAGTCTCAAAAGTCTTTTGGTGAAAGCTTGGCTGAATCTAGTTCCATGAGTCTTTCGGGTGATAAGATTAAGGGCATAAATGAATCCCAAAAGCAGGTTTTGAAGGACTGAAGGACTGTCAATCCTTCGAGAACCACACCAACGTCTGCAGACTCATCTCCGGGATTAGTACCCTCGCCATGAATAACATGTTGTCTGTGCAATCCCAGACTCGGCTTCTTCACGTTCACAGTCCTAGGGGAGAAATGACACCAGACAAACATTTTAAACACACGTTTTGCAAACCTTCATATACTTACTCACTAACTCACTCACTCACTCCATTTGATACATTTATATATGAAGAGTATATATGTCTTGTATTGAACTGAAAGTTTATTCCGCTCTAACTTATCATGTATAAATTACTGTACCTAAAATATTAATTCAAAGTATTTCATTAGCTCATTTCTAACAAATAAAGACCTTTCACAAGAAAACCATTTTTCCTTTCGGTTCTAAAACATGACATGACTAAAAAAAAAAAAAACTAACCTGATAATCATTGGTAAATATACTCTCATACACATTATAAATTAAGCATGTTTAAATTTAATTTGTTAAACTGCATCATTCAAAATAAACATTTTTAATTGTCATGTAATATAATAAAATTCAAAATAATTTTTTGATATTATATTTGATATTTTAATATATTTATTTATTTATATTTATTAAACGGCGCTCTGGAATGCTCTATTCTGATTGCTCATTGGGGTTGATTCTATTTGTTTCTCTGTTCATAAATCCAATAACAAAATCAGGTCTTTATTTTTGGACCTTGTTATTTCAAATCCTCCCTCCATTTCTTATTGGAGCAACCTTTTTGATGGCATTAAATGGCCGTTTGTTTGGTCACTCCCTCAGAAATTTTTTCTAACAAATAAAGTTAAAGAAATATTCTACAAAATAATTCACAGATTTTATCCAGTCAAGCAGTTTTTGCAGAAATTCAAAAGTGACATAGATACGGCTTGTTCTTTCTGTGAAATTTCTTCTGAATCTGTAGCTCATTTGTTTTGGGAGTGTCCTAAATCTCCTGTTGTTTATTAGAAAGTTTTATGTCCATAAATGTAAATATACTAAATGTAAGCCCCACTTTAACATCTTCATACAAGAACTGAAGTTGTATTTAAATACAATTTCAACATCTATTAACAAGAAAGCTGTAAAAACATCTAAAATTTGTGCCATGTTTAATATTCTTCCTTAATATACTTATATTTCTATTTGTATGCCCTCTTATGTTCTTCCTTTTTATTTTTATAATTTTTTATTTTTTTTTTTTTTTGACTTCTCTCTATTTCTTAAGAATTGTGTCTGTTATATTACTTTTTCTGTTAATCTTTGATTCATAATTTGTTTATTAAAAAAAAAAAAACATCGTGACCAGATTGCAAGGTAAATTACATCTATATTCATCTCATAAATTTTGACAGATACATGTGTATGTAAAATGTGGTATTAGTGCTGCTGATGTTGTATTATTCTACTGTCAATGTAATTTCTGTTATATTTCTGTTTTTAGTCCTAAATGCTAATAAAAACTCACTTCAACTGCGTAACTTTTTTCAGAATTACACGTATTACGAAAACGTTTTATTTATTTTTTTGTGTTTATATAAATTTCCATATTTTCCCAAAAAAAGTTTTCTGAGAAATGACTTGGTATTCGGTAGTCCGACAGCAAACAGTGGTGTTACGTGTGAGGTAGCTGTTTAAGTATTGCAATTGCTAGATGTCATTAAACAATTACAAAACAAATGTAGCAATGTGAATATAAATCTGACGTCACGCGGCTCACGACGCTTACGTGTTTGGGCGCCACGAACAGGATCTCGATTCGCTAGTGTTATTGTTTTGATACCTGTCTACGGTTTTGCTTGCATAAACCGTTTAAATGTTGAAGAAGGTATCATATGAAGAAAGGAAACGGAAAAATATGCACCAGCAGGACAAACTGAATCCTAACGCCAAACAACGGTATTTGGACAAATTAAAGACAATATTAGCTATGTAGATGCACAAGTTGACCAGAAATTGATAACAAATCCCGAAACACTACCTCCACTGACACTGTAAACTATCCTGTATATCATAAACATTCTTGATTTATAACTTGGTGGTGCATACACTGCGTTAAAATCCTAGACGTCTGCTTTACATTGTTACATTTTTTTTACAATAGCAAACATCTGTTTTGTAATTAATAGATTTCTTTAATGTTCACTTGAGATAATTTAAAGAAAGGATTTCTAAACTGTTTTACATGCCTTGCCTCTATTAAGTGTAAAACAACTTTTTTCTTGTACATCATTTGAACATTTTCTCAGTTGTCAGTAGTTTCGTGCACATTTTTATTTATTCAAAATCAAAAAAGGTTTAATGAGCAGTAAGCTGCATACAAAATATATTTTTTTATTAAATGCCTTGCAAGTTGCAACCTTAAATCTTCACCTTAAATCTGCTAAAAGTTAATTTGATAATCATTGAAATGAAAACATAATAAAACAACATAACATGTAAAATGAAATATGGGTAAAATAAGAAACACTACATGCATGCATGCATACATGTGGTTACAAACCTGTATGAGAGCTTCTGTTTAAAAAAAATACATTCTTAAAAATATATATTGTGTTCAGTAGAAGAAAGTCTTACAAGTTTGAAACCACATGTGTGACACAAGTGTATTTTTAGTTTGAAGTATTCTTTTAGTAGTTTGTTAAAATCAATGTATTATAATGTTAATCATTAATATAAAAAAAAAGCCTAAAAATAATAACTTTGTTTGTTTAATATTTTCTAATAACTGATATTTTGTCTTTTGTCTTCAGACATGTGAATGTGGCCTTTTAAAGTGTGTGACATTTCATTATCTACTGCAGGTTACCTTAAGGTAAGTTACCTTAAATCTGATAATCATTAAAATGAAAACGTAATAAAACACAACATAACATGTAAAATGAAATGAAATATGGATAAAATAAGAAACACTACATACATGCCACAGTGGAATCAGGACTAGGAGGGCAAACAGAAATCGATGAGCCACTGTTAATATTTCTAAAGAGCATACAAATTTCCAAAGAGATGGCCTTTAAAACTGTATTAAATTCTTATGGAAAAGTGATATCTTAAAATAAAATCAGAATAACTGTATAGATTGCCATCATTGTCAAATAATTGATTCACTAACATCACTCCATGACTGAACCAGTTTTCAAGAAACAAAGATTTCCTCTTATGTAAAATATTACAATTGTTCCAAATAAAAAAACTGTGTGGCGAGAAATTATGCTTATAAATAAGTTTCCAAGCCAAAAGCATTTGTTGATGATAACAGGAAAGTTTGATAGGAAGTTTACTAATAGAATAATTGCGCATTAATAAAAAATGTATACCTCCTAATTGAGAAAATACATAGAAGACTGATTGTGGAGAAAGCATTTTAGCCAATTAATTTTTAAGGTATTATTAAGAGAATCAAAGTCAATAAAATTTAAGCCGCCCTTAATATAAGAATTTAAAATAACTGATTTTCTAATATAATGAGTCTTATTTTTCCAAAGAAATTTGAGCAACATCACGTCAATCATTTTACTGGTAGGTTTATCAACATATAAAGAATGAGCAGCATAGGATAATCTAGAGATACCTTCTGCTTTAGTAAGCAAAGTCCTGCCTTTCAGTGATAAATCTCTTAATAACCAAAGATTAAATTTTTTTTTTTGTTCGCGCCATAATTGGGTTAAAATTCTCCTGACATCTTAGTTTAGTATCCTTTATTATTTTGATTCCTAAATACGTGACATCCTCTTTGATGGGAATATTGCAGATAGAGGTTGCAGCACATTTTTTAATCGGAAGTAACTCGCATTTATTTAAATTAAGCAGAAGGCCAGAAGCATTTGAGAAAGATAAAAGAGACGTTAAAGCAATTGGGATCTGAGAGGAATCTCTTAGAAACAACGCAGTATCATCTGCCAGTTGGCTAATAATTAATTCCATTCCAGCAATAGAAATTCCCTTCACAGGACTCTCTTTAATATGTAAATATAAAAATTGTGTCGCTATTAGAAAAAGATATGGGGAGATAGGACAACCTTGCCTTACACCACGTTTTAAAGAAAATCTAGGAGAAGTGCCATTAGTAAGTCGGATAGAGCTATTCCCATTATGATAAAGCATTTTAACACAATTGCTACCAAAAAAACTACCAAAACCAAGTCTGTGCAAAGCCTGTAACATAAATTCATGTTCTAAACAATCAAATGCTTTGTAGTAGTCAAGAAAGAGGATAAAACTCTCAGTGGAAATAAAATCCGAGTAATCCAGCAAATCTAAAATCAGGTGTATATTATTAGATATATGTCTCTGGGGTATAAAACCTGATTGGCACTCATCAATTATATTATTAAGAATAGATTTTAATCTCTTTGCTAAAACTAAGGCAATAATTTTATAATCAGTATTCAATAAAGAAATCGGGCGCCAATTTTCAATTAAAAGAGGATCTCTATTGGACTTGGGAATTAAAGTTATTAGCCCCTGACATAGAGAGGGAGGAAGTGTTGTTTTTTCAATACTCTCTAAAAACATTTTATGTAAGAAAGGAGCCAATTTTTGATTAAACGCTTTATAAATCTCTGCAGATAACCCATCGGGACCGGGGGATTTGTTACTTTTAAGATTACAGATTGAGTCAACAATTTCTGAAAGACTAATAGGTGCATCACATAGACTACAATCTTTATCACTCATTTTTTTAATGTGTGATAAGGAATCAAAAAATTCAGTGGCTGATTCCTGACAAAAATCTGGTCACGATGTTGATGAGATGTGAACACTGTTTCATCCGTTAGTGTTTTTTGCAGGTGTGCAATACCGCCACCGACCAGCGTGGATCGAACTTCCGGTTCTAAACGATTCAATTTCCGGGAAATCGTATTTGATCAAATCTCATACTGCTTAACTAATTGGATCTGGCTTGTTTTACAGCTACTTATATTTATACCATACACATAACATTTAAGAGATTAAATCGAATAGTTTTCACAGTTAACACATTTACATTGATTCTAAACATTTTGACTACATATAATTTGAAAAAAAATATATATATTATTTAAATAAAATCAAAAGGATGTAAATACATAATTTTAAACTATGCCATGAGGCTGCTTTAAGTCAGCAAGGTACAGACGGTTTGACAAAAGAGATTTAACTGTGTGTGTTTTACAAACCTTTTTACTGCACAGTTAGTCTGCATGTTTAAGGTAAAGCCTATTCTGGCAATATGGCAAAGAAGGAACTTTGATCATAGGAAGTTATTGCAAAATCAGGCCAAGATTAGTTTCTATTCTCTTCTCACGCACAATCGTGGACACACTCTTGATTTACTCATTAGTAAGGGTCTAAACATTTCATCCATTGTCATTAAGGACGTAGCACTATCTGATCACTTCTGTATTTTCTTTGATATATTGATCTCTGCTACCACTGAATCTAGATCCGTCTCTGTCAGAAAGAGCTGTATTAACGAAAACACTAGTGTGCTGTTTATGAAGGCTATATCTTCAGTGCCAAGCATTTCTGCAGACTCTGTTGATCTTCTCCTGGAGTCCTTTAACTCAAAAGTTAAGAATGTCATTGATGACATTGCACCAGTGAAAGTCAGTAAGACGACTGGCAGACAAAAATCATGTTGGAGAAAATCAACAGCAGTACAGAGTATGAAAAGACAATGCAGAAAAGCTGAGCGTATGTGGCGGAAGAAAAAACTTGAAATTCACTATAGCATCTATAAAGACAGCTTCATGCTTTCAATGTGGAACTAGCCACAGCAAGACAGAAGTTCTTCTCAAACCTTATAAACAGTAACCTAAACAACACTCGCACTCTTTTTGCTACTGTTGAGAGACTAACAAACCCCCCAAGTCAGATTCCCAGTGAAATGCTCTCTGACAGCAAATGCAATGAGTTTGCTTCCTTCTTTTCAGAGAAGATCATTAATATCAGAAAGGTGATTAGCACATCCTCAAGTTATGCAGAGGTTAGACAGATACGACCGCAATTTCAAAAAGCAGTCACTTTGTCTGTTTTTGAAGCAACTGATAGCAAAACTTTGGAAGAAATAGTACAGCACCTTAAATCCTCAACCTGCAACCTTGACACACTTCCCACATCTTTTTTCAAAAGTGTGTTTAACTGTTTAGAAGCAGATCTGTTAGAAGTGGTGAACACCTCACTTCTTTCTGGGACTTTTCCAAACTCCCTGAAAACTGCAGTTGTTAAGCCCCTTCTGAAAAAGAGTAATCTTGATAACACCATACTGAGCAACTATAGACCAATATCTAATCTTCCTTTTATAGGCAAGATTATTGAAAAGGTAATTTTCAATCAGTTGAACAACTACTTAAACGGAGAATGGGGAAAAAAAACCTTGGGAGAAACCAGGCTCAGTCGGGGGGCCAGTTCTCCTCTGTTGTGTTTCCTTCTGTCCTGCATTAACCTTAATCGTCTAAAAAACTTATTAAAAGACTTTACTGGATTATATTCGTGTTTGTGCTCTTGATGTAGTGTGACCGCAACATTGTTTTTATTCATATTTTTCATTTTGTTAATAGTTATAATAAATGAACATGATTAATACAATGAGAATATGAATACAACACAATTATGAAAGAAAAACAAAGCAAAACTATGGAGATAAAATAATGCCATAAAGATTTGTTGTTGGAAATGGAAGTCGGAAGAATGCAGATCGTATTTATTTTGCGAAAGCACGAAGCTGCAGTTTCACAATACATGAATTACACTTACGAGTAACAGTAAAATGCTGCAAATCTTTTTTTCTTACGCTTGAAACGCGATTTACACTTTTACAAAGCTTCTCTTGCGCATGCAAATTTAATTTACGCTTACAGTCTTATGTACACTTGCACAACACGTACTCTTCACATGCAAATCTTTAAGGCATTATTTTATCTCCATACAAAACACTGAGCTCTATTCTTCAGTAAGAGTTCCATGTCAGCAAATAAAGGTTTTGTTTTTCTCTGCTGCCACCTGTTGATAAGTTATGCTAAATTCAGTTTTAAACTTTATTCAAAGGACTATTACAACATCGTGCAACAGTTCCAAAGAGGAAAAACAAGTTGCAAGTACAAAGTGAACTGTGTTGTTACATGATGTTGATTTATCAATGCAGCAGCATGTAATATTTTATTGCATAAAAAAACTGGATTCAGTGCAGCAGGATGAAGAAGAGCAGAGAACAGCAGAGGAACAGGAAGCTCTGAGTGACGCTTTTAGCAGCGTTAACACTTTGAGTGACGTTCTGGGTGACACTCTGAGCACCATTACACAGGTTCCCCTCACAACATGAGAAGTCCTCACCATGAATAGATGTTAGGGGATCACAATAACTTTTAGAGACACAGCCTTTGACAAACTCTTGGCTGAAATTACTTACTGAAAAGAAAGAAAACATATGTGACCTTGGATCACAAAACCAGTCATTTTTAAAAATTGAGATTCATACATCATCTGAAAGTTGAATAAATAGGCTTTCCATTGATGTATATTTAGATTAGTTTATATTTAGTATATTTAGAACAATATTTGGTCAAGATACAACTATTTAAAAACCTGGAACTTGAGGGTGCAAAAAAATCAAAATATTGAGAAAATTGCCTTTAAAATTGTCCAAATAAAGTTCTTAACAACGTATATTACTAATCAAAAATTATGTTTTCATATATTTACAGTAGGAATTTATATATATATATATATATATATATACAGTGGGTACGGAAAGTATTCAGACCCCCTTAAATTTTTCACTCTTTGTTATATTGCAGCCATTTGCTAAAATCATTTAAGTTCATTTTTTTTCCTCATTAATGTACACACAGCACCCCATATTGACAGAAAAACACAGAATTGTTGACATTTTTGCAGATTTATTAAAAAAGAAAAACTGAAATATCACATGGTCCTAAGTATTCAGACCCTTTGCTCAGTATTTAGTAGAAGCACCCTTTTGATCTAATACAGCCATGAGTCTTTTTGGGAAAGATGCAACAAGTTTTTCACACCTGGATTTGGGGATCCTCTGCCATTCCTCCTTGCAGATCCTCTCCAGTTCTGTCAGGATGGTAAACGTTGGTGGACAGCCATTTTTAGGTTTCTCCAGAGATGCTCAATTGGGTTTGAGTCAGGGCTCTGGCTGGGCCATTCAAGAACAGTCACGGAGTTGCTGTGAAGCCACTCCTTCGTTATTTTAGCTGTGTGCTTAGGGTCACTGTCTTATTGGAAGATAAACCTTCGGCCCAGTCTGAGGTCCTGAGCACTCTGGAGAAGGTTTTAGTCCAGGATATCCCTGTACTTGGCCGTATTCATCTTTCCCTGGATTGCAACCAGTCGTCCTGTCCCTGCAGCTGAAAAACACCCCCACAGCATGATGCTGCCACCACCATGCTTCACTGTTGGGACTGTATTGGACAGGTGATGAGCAGTGCCTGGTTTTCTCCACACATACCGCTTAGAATTAAGGCCAAAAAGCTCTATCTTGGTGTAGCGATTTAGCTCAAAGGGGAATGTATATAAATAATTACAATTAATTATGATTAATTACAATTATTTATATCAGCTGCCAGTAGTAACTGTAGCAGAATTAATTTTTCATCAACTAATCTGTTCGTCTAGCGAACATTCAGTATAATTTTTGTCGACCCTAAGAAATGATATTTTCTTGGCCACAGAAAATAACTTTCTTAAAGTACCATTGCATTAGAGCATGTAGCTCGAATCGGAATCGTAAAGGTACATTAATTTGCAAGGCAGAATCAGAATCAACACTCATGTAATTTGTGCACAAGAGTTTTATTAACGAAGGACTAACACATAACTAACCTAAACAAACAAACATGAAGTCACTCATACATGGGGGAAGGGTCAGTGAGAAGCAGTTAGAGAGAGACAAGGAAATGAAGCTATGAAAAGAGTCAGTTAACCACCTGAGTGAAACCATCAGTGCTGTCTACAGCTTATACTAAACCTCTGTTTTGTTTAGTTAAATGTACGATACTTGCATTTGCCTTGGTCATTGAACAAGTGTCCGAATGCAGTCTCTGGTGTAAGTCTTGATGGTTTGGAGCAGTGGTGGTTTTGGAATTGCAATCACGTTCTTCCGGGTCTGAAGAGTAATGAATTCCAAAGATGTCCTGACTCGATGGTGACTGGGAGTTTCTTCCCATGTGAAAGGTGAAGAAGAACCAAGAGCTGAGAGGGACCCAGCTGAAGTCCTGTGATCCTTGGGGAATGGAAAGACAAGGCCGCAAGGCCTGGCGCGTGCTTAGGGAAGTCCTGAAGAGTTCTAGCTCATCTTCTTAGGTTCTAAAAGAACCACTGACTGACTGAGGCGAGTCATGAAGATGAATTCCAGGGTTGAGTGGAAATGTCTGGCTCTTTGTGGTCGAGAGCCACAGCTCTGAATGTTGGGGCCTGTCGGGCCCGCCGGGCACGCCCTGTGCCGGCTCAGGCTCCCCGTGGGTTCCTCCACACGGGCAGCAATCGGAAGACGTTGCAGACGAAGAAGACAGTGAAGAGAGGGAGTTGGATGCCTTTAAGCTCTCTGGGGGTCAGGAGGTCCACGAACCAATGGTAACTTTCACCTTTGGAGGGAAAGTTTACGACTCTTTGTCTGTGAGCATGGTATTTTGCATATGTAATTCGATTGGGTGTTGATGCAAAAACTACTAAGGTTTCTTAAAACACTAATATGTTGCATAGGTATCAACATCTAATTTACACCATCTTTTAGATCATAAAAATACAAATTCAAAGAAACCAAACATGACATAGGTGGGTTGTATGACTAGTCATCTATCATAACGCATGCATAAAACAGTAGAAAGACAAATACAAATACAAGAGACCAAATTAAAATACAATGCAGTAATACTGTACACAATGAACTGGGCTATGTGTGATAGGAAGGTCAAAGAAAGGTTTGTCTGTGAATGAATAGGAAAGAGTCTATTTCTGTAGGCATTGTGTCTTTCCTATAGAGAAATGTAGTGTGCTCCATTTGCATTCCTTGAAGCAATAAAACCTGTGATATCAGATGGTCACCCTGGCAACTGAGCCCTTTTGGGGTGTTAGTTGCTTTGGGGGGTTGTCTTCAAAACTCCAGCATATAGCTGGGTTGTTGGTTTTAAAGATTATTTGTTAAATGTAACAATTAATGTATGTCTGATTGGTCCAGACGCTACATTGGTCTCATCAGACCAGAGAATCTTATTTCTCACCATCTTGGAGTCCTTCAGGTGTTTTTTCGCAAGCTCCATGCGGGCTTTCATGTGTCTTGCACTGAGGAGAGGCTTCCGTTGGGCCACTCTGCCATAAAGCCCCGACTGGTGGAGGGCTGCAGTGATGGTTGACTTTCTACAACTTTCTCCTATCTCCCGACTGCATCTCTGGAGCTCAGTGTTCTTTGGGTTCTTTTTTACCTCTCTCACCAAGGCCCTTCTCCCCCGATAGCTCAGTTTGGCCGGACGGCCAGCTCTAGGAAGGATTCTGGTTGTCCCAAACGTCTTCCATTTAAGGATTATGGAGGCCACTGTGCTCTTAGGAACCTTAAGTGCAGCAGAAATTTTTTTGTAACCTTGGCCAGATCTGTGCCTTGCCACAATTCTGTCTCTGAGCTCTTCAGGCAGTTCCTTTGACCTCATGATTCTCATTTGCTCTGACATGGACTGTGAGCTGTAAGGTCTTATATAGACAGGTGTGTGGCTTTCCTAATCAAGTCCAATCAGTATAATCAAACACAGCTGGACTCAAATGAAGGTGTAGAACCATCTCAAGGATGATCAGAAGAAATGGACAGCACCTGAGTTAAATATATGAGTGTCACAGCAAAGGGTCTGAATACTTAGGACCATGTGATATTTCAGTTTTTCTTTTTAATAAATCTGCAAAAATGTCAACAATTCTGTGTTTTTCTGTCAATATGGGGTGCTGTGTGTACATTAATGAGGAAAAAAATGAACTTAAATGATTTTAGCAAATGGCTGCAATATAACAAAGAGTGAAAAATGTAAGGGTGTCTGAATACTTTCCGTACCCACTGTATATATATGTATATATATATATATTATAACAATCTGAGAGAAGCAAATTAAACAATCTGTTGTATTGCACTTACCAGATTGTCCCGTTGTTGTTAAACTCATGCACTTGGAAGATCCACTGGGACATGTTTTAACATTTTGATTCACACAAGAACCTGTCAGAACCGTACACTCATAACAGCTGAGAGAGTGTCCTTTGGTAATAAAACAGAGAAAGACACATCAATAATCTGCATGTGTACTCAATAACATTACAAGCACTATTTGTCTTCATACCTGCAGTGAAAAGAACAAACATTAGAAAAAGTGAGATTTGCAGATCCATCTTTGATCAGGAGGTGAATGAAATAACATGTTTCAGCACTCATTTTATAGCTTATCAAAAAGGGAAGGGGTTTTATGAGAAAATGAAAGTGTAACAAAAGTAGACATTACTAGTAACAGAAGCTTCACCTTACATAATTTACATGGCAGTTAATGAAAAAGGGAATTTTAATTAGGAATTACAAGGAATGTATAAGTCTGCTTAAACCAACCTTCTTAAAGGGATAGTTCACCCTAAAATGAACTTTCTATCATCATTTGCTCATCCTCTTGTCATTCCAAACTTGTTTGACTTACTTTGTGGAACACAAAAAAAATATTTTGTGTGTTGTCCATAAAATGAAAACAATGTTTAATAATGTTTGGTTCCCAGCATATCTCCTTGTGTTCTGCATAAGAAAGTATTATATTGAAAACATGAACTGTTTATGTATGATTATGAATGCTTCCATTTATTTTGTTATATATACTTTTTATTGAAAAAAAAAGAAATAAGACATGAGACAGAAAACACACAGACACACACAAAAACAAGGACAAACATATATACAATAAATATACAGCGTGAAGAGGTTCCACAGACCTTCAATATATATGACTAATAATATTAATAATATTAATAATAATAAAAATGCGCTTACAGAAAATGTAGAGGAAAAAAATTGATATTTTAATTACAAGCACACTGGTTTGTAGTGCAAATAGTTTTACCATTTACTGCACATCGTTATTCTTTTCGTTATTTCCCTATAGGCAATACTATAACACAAATGTCATGCCAATAAAGCAACTCGAACTTGAAAAAAAAGATTATGTTACCTTTACTGTCACCACTGCTATAATCACAATAATTCCAAAAAGTGCACATGCCAAGGGGTCATAGTTATAATGATGATAATCTTAATAATATCAAGTATTGATATTTAAACCGTTTTAACAGATGTTTAAACAGAAGCGTATGTTGTTATTCTTCTCGTTATTTCCATATAGCGGATAATGAACCGGACGTCTCACCCATAGGCTTACTTCTGCTTTAAAGAAAAAGGTGGATAGAGAGTGTGTGTTTAATATAGTAAATCTTAAACCTCTTTCAATATTTCTTATCTAGTCTACAATGTGCATCCTGAAGGCAAAACATACAAGCCAGATTTGAAGCAATCTAAATCATGAACATGACAGTTTTATTTGTGCAAAACAGCATGCACATATTGGTGGATTGTATTGTGTAAGCTTACAAAATAGCATATATTGTGCATTTATAATGCATGCACTTTGTAGGAGCTCTTCAAATATAATATTTATGTATCAGATTTATATGAGAGGATGCATGTTGTGAGAAGGAAGTTACACAGTGGCATGAGATGTCTTCTGAAAATTATTATAACCTATTGTTTTAAATTAACAGTTGAATGCTAACCGTTAACATGTAACACATAAAAAAACCTGCTCATTCATTTATTATATAAATGGAGCAAGAACATAACATAAATGTCTAAAAGTGCATGTTTGTAGTTTAGTTGAATGATAATGATTATGTAAGGATTGTGCACTTCTCACTACAATGGAACTATAATTAAGTGCAAGTGGAATGTTTTTTTTTCCTTCCATTACAATGTATTTAGTTGGAAACACAATATCCCTTGTAACTCAGAAATCAATGTACTTTTATTATAGAACCAAATGTCCTTTTGATTCCAAATTTAAATCCAATATTTTTTCAGTAGTAAAATCTAGTGTCTTTTTAGTCCAATCAGTATAAGTGTATTTAGGAAAAACTACAGGTAAAAAATCTAACCTTTCAAAATTAGAATCAGAGCTTTGATTAAAAAAAAATAATAATAATAATAAACCCCCCAAAAATTAAATAAGATGTTCTACCCGAGTAGTGTTTTTAAAGTGTGATGAGATCTCCAGCGCTTATCTGTGAGATGAAATGAAACCAAATTGAATGGAACAGTTCCTGCTGATAAGGACTCCTGGCACACTCGCCATGCTTCTGTCTGTCCAATGGCGGTGAATCCAATGGTCGTATCAAATCATGCATGCAAACAAAACTAATCTGCATAACACGGAAACATTCAATTACTCTATCAAAACTCATATTCATATTCAAAATTACTCAAAAACCCATATTCATAATTGAAACAGGATACATTCTCTCAGTGACTGCACACTTGAACTCAGACTAGCTTATTACATCGTAACATAGATCAATGGGTTTAAAAGCTGTCCTGGAGGCACCCCTGCCCTGCACATTTTGCATGTCACCCTTATTAAACACACCCAAATCAGGTCTTGCAGTCTCTACTAATGAGCTGATGATTTGAATCAGGTGTGGTAGATGAGGGGGACATGCAAAATGTTCAGGGCAGGGGTGCCTCCAGGACAGGTTTGAAAACCACTGACCTAGATTAACTTGTGGTTCGCAATAGCAGATTCATGAGACTGAAGTTACTCTCTGTAACGCCAAGCCAGCAGAGGGAGCCCTCACCCTAGGACTGCCGGTACGCTCCCTCTGCTGCTTCTACTGTTACTTCCTGTTTGGGACTATATAAAGACTGGCCATGTGTGCAATACTTCGCGAAGTATTGCCAGTTTCACCTGCCTTACCGAGCGTTTATATTACTCTGTCTGATTACCTGTTGCCGTCTTGCTTTGTTCCTGGATATCGTGTTCACGGATTACCCCTGTTTGGATTGTTTGCCTGTGTGGACTGTTTTCAAGGTTTGACCATTATCTGCCTTTTGACTATCGCTCTCTGGATCACCCCTGTTGTTACGGTTGCCTTATTGGACTGTCTGCTCGGTAATTGACCCACTGCCTGTTTATACTCTCTGCTGCTTGGATTACGTTTCATGTTGTGTGTGCTCTGCCTCAGCGTCCTCGTTACAGAATACTTCGCCTACCAAGAATCCAGCAGAAATTACAGAGCACACGACCAGCCAATATGAACCCAGCAGTATCTCGTCTCCTCTGCCTTCGTCAAGGGGACAAGGCTATAGAGGGATATGTGGAGGAATTTTGTGGACTGTGTCACTTGGTTGATTTTAATGATGTGGCACTGAAGGACATTTTTCGGGTGGGTTTGAACGATCCTATTCGTTCTTGGCTACCTGGGGGGAAGATTCATTGGTCACTGGAGAAATATATTGATCATGCCCTGCTTTTAAGTGGATCCACGTTTACTGTGGGGATCGCGGATGAAGGACCCCGTGATCCTCCAGTAGCCACCATACCACAGCCTGCTCACGCCACGTCTGCCAAGCCAGGGCCTGCTCACGCCACGCCTGCCGCTCCAGGGCCTGCTCACGCCACGCCTGCCACTCCAGGGCCTGCTCACGCCACGCCTGCTGCTCCAGGGCCTGCTCATGCCATGCCTGCCGTCCCAGAGCCAGTCCACAAGATGGCCGCCGTCCCAGAGCCAGTCCACAAGATGGCCGCCATCCCTGAGCCAGTCCACAAGATGGCCGCCATCCCAGAGCCACTCCACAAGATGGTCGCTGTCTCCAAGCCACGCCACATGATGGCCCACGTGCTGGACTCACCCCTAATGGCTGTATGGACAGCTAAAATGGCGCCCCCTCACGTCACGGCAGCTACCCCTGATTCAAGTCAAGCCGCAGAGCCAAGTCAAGCTGCTAAGCCAAGTCAAGCTGCCGAGCCAAGTCAAGCTGCAGAGCCAAGTCAAGCTGCAGGGGCATCTTCAGAGTCAGGTCAAGTTGCAGCTGCCGCTCCAGAGTCAAACCATGTTACAGCTGTAGCTTCCAAGTCCAGTCAGGCTTCCAAGTCCAGTCGAGCTCCAGGGTCAAGTCAAGTTCCAGAGTCAGGTCAAGCCTCCAACCGTCAAGCTTCCATCTACCGTTTCAGAGTCGTCGCTAAACAGAGCCTGCCAAGCGCCGAGTCAATCAAGTAACAGAGTCAAGTCAAGCCAAAGTTTCATTGTTCCCTCCCATGAGTCAAGCACGGACACAGCTGTTCACCCATGAATCGCTTTCAAGTTACAGCTGTTCTCCATGAGTCGCTTTAAGATACAGCTGTTGTTCTCCATGTGAGTCAAGCTAAGACACAGTTGTAGCTCTCCAGGAATCAAGCTAAGATATGAAGTTGTTGTTCTTCATGAGTCCAGCTAAGATACAGTTGTTCCTATGAGTCAGGTTAAGACACAGCTGTTGTTCTCCATGAATCAAGCCAAGATACAGTGGTTGTTCCCCATGAGTCAAGCCAAGATACAGCTGTTGTTCTCCATGAATCAAGCCAAGTCACAGCTGTGCCCCACGAGTCAAGCCAAGTCACAGCTGTGCCCCACGAGTCAAGCCAAGTCACAGCTGTTCCCCACGAGTCAAGTCACGTTACAGCTGTCGTCCCTGAGTCAAGTCAAGTCACGGCAGGCCTCCCTGAGTCAAGTCAGGCCACGGCAGGCCTCCATGAGTCAAGTCAGGCCACGGCAGGCCTCCCTGAGTCAAGTCCGGCCACTGCAGGCCTCCCTGAGTCAAGGCAAGAAACTGTTGTCCTACCAAAACCTCACCAGGTCCCCTTTGACCTTCTCAAGCCACCTCATGTATCAGCTGACCTCGCAGAGCCCAAGCTCCCAAGCCACGCAGAGCCCACGCTCCCAAGCCACGCAGTGTCCACATTCCCATGCCACAAGTCCATAACATCCACACCCTCAAGGTCAACAGACATCCCACTATCTACTGTGCTGCCTGTAATGGCCGTTGCCATTTTCAGTGTGTGGGCTGCACACTGTGCTCCAGAGGCCTCGTCTGTTCACAAGTCTGCTCCAGAGGCCTCGCCTGTGCCCGAGTCTGCTCCAGAGGCCTCGCCTGTCCACGAGTCGGCCCCAGAGGCCTCGCCTGTCCAATGACCTCCACAGAGGCTCCTTTTGTTACCGAGTTCATGCCAATGTTCTCTAGAAGTGGTAGATCCGCTGGTGGTGAACCTCTTCTTCTCCTAGTTGGGGCTACAAGCTCCCCACGACCCCTCTGCCTGTCCTGTCACGCCATGAAGGTTGGCTTGAGCAACTTCCCCTGCCACACCTGCCCAAGCATTCATGCCCATGCCCCCAGAGGTGCTCGTGCACAAGCTGTAGATCCCTCCTGTATGGGGCGCAAGGCCCCCATGATGAACTCTCTGCCCGCCATGCTCTAAATCAAGAAGGCTAATATTGAACTTTATAAGCCCGTCAGTTTCACGGCTAAAGAAATCATTCATGTATTAATTTCCAGCTTCTCTATATGCATGTCATTAGTCCCACTGGATCTCTCTCTGCTCCTTGTCTTGCTCTGTCTTCTGCTCTGCTCTGCTCTTTTAAGCTCTGCCCTGTAAATGGTGGTTCTTGTTATGCCTCAGTTCTGCCTGCCTCGCCCTCATGGCTCCCTGTTCTGCCTGCTCTGCCCACCGCCATAGCTCCCCTGCTCCCACCTTGCCTGCCTGCCCACCATGGTTCCCTTTCTACTCTGCCATTGCTCTCCACTTGCCCAGGCCTCCAGTGCTTCTGCTGTCTCATACTGCTCCATGGCCTGGTCCTCCAAAGTTCCAATTGTCTGCCATTGCCCACGCCCAGGGGCTCCCAGTGGCTTCCACGGTTCGCTACTGCTCCACTGCCCAGTCCCTCCAGTGCTTCACTGTCTGCTTACCTTGTTCCATGGTCCAGGTCCTCCAGTGCCTCACTGTCTGTACCTGCTCCACGATCCAGGCCCACCTCTTCTGCATGGACCTGGCCCCCCTATCCCACCCCCTGCTTTGCCTCTGTTTCCCCACCCACCTGGACTATTGTTTTGAGCGCCAGGAGTCGCTCCTAGAGGGGGGGGATTCTGTAACGCCAATCCAGCAGAGGGAGCCCTCACCCTAGGACTGCCGGTACGCTCCCTCTGCTGCTTCTACTGTTACTTCCTGTTTGGGACTATATAAAGACTGGCCATGTGCTCAATACTTCGCGAAGTATTGCCAGTTTCATCTGCCTTACGTAGCGTTTATATTACTCTGTCTGATTACCTGTTGCCATCTTGCTTTATTCCTGGATATCGTGTTTACGGATTACCCCTGTTTGGATTGTTTGCCTGTGTGGACTGTTTTCAAGGTTTGACCATTATCTGCCTTTTGACTATCGCTCTCTGGATCACCCCTGTTGTTACGGTTGCCTTATTGGACTGTCTGCTCGGTAATTGACCCACTGCCTGTTTATACTCTCTGCTGCTTGGATTACGTTTCATGTTGTGTGTGCTATTGGACTGCCTTCCGGTATTGACCCTCAGCCTGCTTTTGTGTATTCTGCTTCCTGTAATATACGACCGCTTTTGGATTCTACGTCTGCCTCAGCGTCCTCGTTACACTCTCCAGTTGGTTTTTACTCAAAAAATTCACATCAAGATATTGAGATATCAAGATATCAGTATCTTGCAAAAACATTACTTAGAAAACACGTCATGCTAGTAACACACATGGTGAACACTCGGCAAACTCACAGAAAAATCCACAAATCCTCGTCAGCACTAAATTGTAAGGAGCCTGGGAAGTCACCTGTAGGAGAAAAAAAAATCTGTGGCAACGGTTTTGCAATTCTTAAACTGTTCCCTCGGTTTAACAAATCCGTGCACTCAGATTTTGTAAACCGTACTTTCAGTTTTTGAATCTGTACCCACACATTCATAATACGTGAGCATGCTTTCGCAATCCGCTCCGGGTTTGTAATCTGTACTCACGGATTCATTTTAGAAGAACAGCAAGCTCCCAGGTAGCCTACGTGTTAACGAATCATATTGTATATTGTTTTATTTCAAATTATTATGTGGAATAGGCCTACGTCAAATTGTCTTAAGTGATTCTCTATCAATTGTAGCGGGTATGAGGTGGAATACAACGATTTAATAAGAAAAATGTGCGTCAAAATCTTGTTTATTTGTGATAATCTTAGCACTTTATTATTATTATAATAAAGCTGCCATTGTGTTATGACTGACTTTTGACTAATTTGGTTCTCTTTTGTAAGTCATTTTGGATAAAAGCTTCTTCTATATGTAACCTAAATGTAATAATAACAGTAGTAATAATAATAATAAAATAATAATAATAGTTTATTATTATTATTATTATTATTATTATTTATAGGCTAATTAAATGAGTGCACTTAAGACAGTAAAATGTTTATCGTAAAATTATTTGTGAATGCTTTATTTTTAAATAACCTTTTACAGTTTCGGAAATGTGTTTGTGAAGACTTATTTTGGTGATTTTATAATACTAAGCTTTTTTTTCTATTTTGGAAAAAAAAAAGTTTACAGCTGAACCGCAGATTTTCTCCTACAGGTGACTTCCCGGGCTTCGTAGGGCTCCGTATATTTTGTTTATTGTTTGTTTAAAAAAAAAAAAGGGTCATTCAATCCCCAAAGCAATGTTCCCTGTCCGTTTATCTCTTTATCTGTGCACTGGTATCACACTCGGTTCCTGGAGGGCCACAGCCCTGCAGAGTGTAGATTCAACGCTAATTAAACGCATCTAATCTAGCTAATCAAATCCTTCAGGCGTATTTAAAAACAACATGGCATGTGTGTTGGGCTGCAGCCCTCCAGAAACTAATTTTGACACCCCTGGTCTATCGGTTGTGGCTTACATCGAATTCAGGACAACTGATGTTTGCATACTGCTCCGCCGCACCCTCCTGCCTCCACTCACTCTTGCGTTTCTACATCCCCTTCCAGAACCCTGAGGTTAGTAAGTGAGAGACATCTCTTGGTTCCATCACAGAGAAGCGCGAAATCACTTTCCAGAAAATTTTTGTTCCTTGCAGGTGGAATGTTCTTCCCACCCCCCATTCGAAATGCAGAATCTCTTAAAGCGACAGCAACATTTAAAGGAGAAGTCCACTTCCAGAACAAAAATTGAAAATGCAGTTTAAATGCAGTTTCAAAGGGCTCTAAACAATCCCAGCCGAGGAAGAAGGGTCTTATCTAGTGAAAGGATCAGTTATTTTCTAAAAAAAAATGTACAATTTATATACCTTTTAACCTCAAACGCTCGTTTTGTCTAGCTCTGCGTGAACTCTGTGTATTCCGGTTCATGACAGGGTATGTCGAAAAACTCCCATCTCATTTACATGTCTGTCCTACATGTTGATGTTTTATTAGCCGATGTTAGAAGTGCAGAAAAAAGGCATATGTTGGTGAAATTCAATTAGTAGTTTTATTTTAAACCTGCGCACACACACGCCAAACCTTTGTCCCTTTGCAATTAATTTGAATAGCGACAAACCTAAAGGAAGTGGCATGGTGTTTTTTTCTGCTACGGCTGATCATTTTGCGAAGGAAAAATTAACCACTGGATGTTGTTAGGTGTTGTGACTGGTTGTAACGTGGGGTTACAAGCCAAGCCAAGTCTGTCCATGCCAAGTCAAGTCTGTTTATGTCAAGTTTGTCAAGTCAAGTCTCTGTTTGGATTTCACTGTGGATTTGGGTTCATCACTTGGGTTCATCACAACTCGCCTTCAGTGGACTTAATCGTTACACTGGTAGATATTAACTCGCATAACCTGCTTAGATTAGTTTTAAAAATCTGAAGCATAGTGGCTATGTTTATGAACATGTCCCAGAAATGGTAGTCAGTCATACTACAGTACAACCAAATGTGACATTAAGATATTTTGTAAATTTCCTACTATAAATAATATTATATTCATTTGGACATCTTTAAAGGCGATTTTCTCAATATTTTGATTTTTTTGCATACTGTATATAGTAGTGAATTTATAATGCATTTGTATGAGCTCTTTAAATATATTATTTATGGATCAGATTGATATGAGAAGGATGCATGTCGTGAGAAGCAAAGTACACAGTACACGAGAGGTCTTTTGAAAATAATTATAACCTAATGTTATATTAACATTAATGTAGAAAAAACCCTACTCATTCATTTATTGTATAAATGAAGCAAGAACATGACAAAAATGTGACCCTTGACCACAAAACCAGTCTTAAGTAGCATGGGTATATTTGTATTTCTCAATAGATTTCTCAGATTCCAGATTTTCAAATAATTGTATTTCGGCCAAATATTGTCCTATCCTAACAAATGCATTTATTCAGCTTTCAGATGATGTATACATCTCAATTTTAAAAAACTGACCCTTATGACTGGTTTTGTGGTTCAGGGTCACAAATGTCTAAAAATTCATATTTGTACTTTAGATGAATGATATTGTTTGCTTTTTATTGTATTGCTAGGAACTGAATTTATGAAGCAAACTACTGGTGAAAAAACCCAAAACAAACAAAAAATAACTTGGTTTACCAAACTGAAAATGGTTTTATTATTATTTATTATATTCTACAATAACTTTTAGCAAAATGCATATTTAAATACATTGAAAGTATATACAGGAAATTTGATTGCAGATAATGATCTTTACAAAATTGCTTTTTTTTTGTTTTTTTGTTTTTTTTTTTATAGTGTTGCGGCTGCACTTGAAACAGGAAGTAGAAAACGGAAGAGACAACAGCAGGAGGAAGCTTCCCCTATACACACCATCTGATCGAGAAAATTATTTGAATTAATGCTACTACTATAGTAATTCAAAATTGCATATTCATTGATACATTTTATCACAATAAAAATTCTTTATTCTCGCCTTTTTGTTTTTTAAATCTATAACTGTCAAAGTCCCCTGATAACACACGCACATCATGGAGACGTCTATTTAACGTCTGCATTTACATCTGCAAGACATATTTTTTGGAGTGTTTGCTCATCTGCAATACGTCGATAGGACGTTTCCTATCAGATAGGAGTGTATGTAAAACCGACATCTTACAGACATCTTGCAGATCTGGCAGGTCACCTCACATTTTCCTTTTAATATTTTGTGCCTTAATAAACATAATTGTTTTTACAAACATTTACAAATGGATGGAACAAATGGAAGAGACACACTGTAATTGTATCTCCCAACCTCATCATCTACAGAGAGAAGCTACAAATCAGTTTTATCACTCTGATATCATAGATGATTGTGAAGTTTCTGCAGTATAGGCCTAGGTTAGAAACCCCACCTTGTAAACAAATGGGACGTGAGCCATGCTTATCAGCTGGGCAATGTGGTGCTAATGTGACCTCTAACAAAATTTAGTCACACCATCAAGAAAAAGGTCACAGTCTGCAGCCCTGTAACTAAATTTAAATCATTCCAAGACTTTGAAGCCCCCCTTAAGTGTGCAGAGGCCCCTTTTGGTTGAGACCCACTGTTCTAATCAAATGTGAATATGTATAGCGTAATGTTCTGGTGTGCAAATAATAAACATAATTACTGTAAAATACATTTTTTATTTTATTATTTGCTTACATTACATTTGTTAAATTCTCAAAATGTAAGAATAAATTGGGCTTTTCCCCAAATTTTTACTAGCCGTACCTCTGTATCCAGTAAAATGTCAAACTCAATGTTTTTTTAAAGCAGAATGCTACCATAGAGGACTTACATCTGTGATAATTTCATGTAATGATAGAACAAAGATATACAAGCCATATTCTGCATATAACATTGTAGCTGCTGGATTCAGTGCAGCAGGATGAAGGAGAGGAGAGAACAGCATAGGAACAGGAAGCTCTGAGTGACCCTCTGAGCAACATTATACCTGGCACTCTTAGCATCACTATACGTGAAGCTCTTCTTGACACTCTTAGCATCGCTATACTTGACAATCTCAGCGTTGTTATGCACAAAGCTTCGGGTGACACTCTGGATGAAGCTCTGGGTGGCGCTCTCGGTGACACCTTTATCACTGTTATACATTAAACTCTGGGTGATGCTCTCGGTGACACCTTTATCACCGTTATTCATGAAACTCTGGGTGACACTCTCTGTGACACTTTTATCACCGTTATTCATGAAACTCTGGGTGACGTTCTGGATGAAGCTCTGAGTGACGCTCTCGGTGTCACTTTCATCATCATTACAGAGGTTCCCCTTACAACATGAGATGTCGTCAACAGTATTAGCCAATGTTTTAGAATGACAAATGGCTTCAGAGACACAGCCTTTTACCACCGCTGTCTGTCCTTCAAAAGTCCCTGATGAAAAGAAAAAAAAAAAAAAAAGGAGTTGAGTTGGCCAATGGTATATGTGAAATGTAAACGTTTAAAAATATGAACCATAAATGGTAAAGAGGCACAAATCAAAACTTTAATCTTCTTCCTTCAACAGATTCTCACCTGTTGCTGTAATACAGCGATCTTCAGTCCCTGAGCAGCTCAATATGTTTGAGCAGCTCTCTCCATCACAATAGTAACATTTCTTTCCATTAGGAACAAGTGTTCTGGGATCTACAGGAGGAAACATTTATTTAATCATTATCTCTACAAACATAACATCTAATGAAACAATACTCCTTTAGCTGCTACAGTTCTTGACAGGAGTATATATTTTGTTTCTGAGTAAATATCATATGACTGATGATGAGTTAAAAGAAGGCATTTGTATTTGGTCAGTAAAGTACAATACCTTGAGCGTTCCTGGCATTACAAAAGGAAGTGCCACAGCAGAAGTAAGATGACTTTACAATGCCGAGGTTCATGGACCCACTTACACAGCCAAAAGAACAACCTTGAACATTCATTTTGGTATTAATGCCACCTGAAAACATGAATGATACAGAAAAGACCAGTTAGCAACCAGGGGGAAAGGGTGGGGGAAGTGCATGGGCCCTGAGTCCCAGCCAACCCCCAGTTTTGGATATCTATCCGATTTAAAAAAAAAAAAAAAAATGTTCCCGCGTATATGCAATTTTAACGGAGTCTACGTTAACGAGAGCAGCTAATTTAAAGATGAATGATCGAATGGAGAGAGCACTGGAAAAATCAGTTTTGATAAGATAAGATTGTGTATATTGAGCCGCGTATGAGTAGAAAGTGAAAGTAAGTAGCAGAAGCTCAAGTTGCCTCATGTTAAGTTCCTACTTGCTTTCACTTTCATTTGCGGCAGTTGCGCGTCGGTTTGCTGAAGAGATACTCAGCCACTCACACGCGGCTATGCGTGCTGCATTAGCGCTGTTATATCTGTCTATCACATGTCATATAGCCTCTAACACGCTCTCGCACGTTTATTATTTTAACATTTTAGGAGGCGTAAAATTTACATATGTGGTTTTCAGCAGCCAGATGCATTTACAATGCGTCCGCTGACCACATCCTGAAGGTTTGAGCGACTGGATTTAAATCCACAACTTAGGCTCATTGGGCATACGTGCCTCTATATACATTTCTACAAACCTGAAAAAACGTACCTATATGTACGAATCACTGCAGTTTCCAGTTAAAATGAACGCTAGAGGCAGTAAGTTAACTTTGATTCCTTTTCACACATAGTATGATTTACAAGCAGAGTTTTGATTAATAAAGCCTAATTTTCAGACGATTACTACTGCTGAATATTATATTATGGTTTTAAAACAATTTTAACATCCTGCGCGATATGAAAATTGATACTTTAGAACGTTGTCGTCACATATACAGTTTCATATATATGAGTTTTCTACCGCTGTCACTTTGCTCGCTAGCTCACGCGATACGGCGTTGCAGTTAAGTAATGAAGAGCTCCGGTTCGAACCCATTAAACTATACGATTCAACAAAACAGCTTAAATCTGAATGAGGAAGTAAACATAGCACGGCTACATCACAAATTAGATTTTTTTTATCAGTTTTGCATTTGTTAACACTATCGGTTACCCAGCCAACATTTGTATGTGGGGCCCATATGGGTATGAACTGGGCTGAAAAATGGGCCCCATATAGGATTGTCCGCGGGTTCCGTAATGGCCCCATGTTATCTGCCCACGTGGATTTCATATAGGATTGAACTTGTCACAAAGTGGGACCCAACTGGGCAACATGCACAAGACTCATCTTGGTCCCAGCTTTAACCCAGCTAACATTTGATTGTGGGGCCCATGTGGGTTTGACATGGGCTGAAAAAAGGGCTTTATATGGGATTGTCCGTGGGTTCCATAATGGCCCCATGCCAATTGCCCACATGGATTCCATATGGGACTGTACTTGCCACTTGGTGGGACCCAACTGGGAAACATTTGCAGGACCCATCTCGGTCCCAGCTTTAACCCAGCTAACATTTACATGTGGGGCCCATGTGGGTTTGAAATGGGCTGAAAAATGGGCTCTGTATGGGATTGTCCATGGGTTCCATAATGGCCCCATGCCAATTGCCCACATGGGTTTCATGTGGGATTACACTTGCCAACAGGTGGGCCCCAACTGGGCAACATGCAAAAGACCCATCTTGGCCCCATCTTTACTACATGGGCTGAAATATGGGTTTTAAGTGGGTTTGTCCACGGGTTCCATGTTGGCCCCATGCAACATACCCATGTGGGTTTTATGCAGGATTTACCTGGGCTTTAGGTGGGGCCCATCTAGGGATCATATGCAAAACCCATCTGGGTTCCATTTAAATATGGGTTTTACATGGGTTTGTCCACGGGTTCCATGTTGGCCCCATGCAACTTATCCAATGTGGGTTTTATGTAGGATTTCACTGGGCATTAGGTGGGGCCCATCTAGGGAACATATGCAAAACCCATCTGGGTTCCATCTAAATATGGGTTTTACATGGGTTTGTCCATGGGTTCCATGTTGGCCCCATGCAATTTACCAATGTGGGTTTTATGCAGGATTTACCTGGGTTTAAGGTGGGGCCCAACTATGAAACATACACAAAACCTACCTAGGTCCCATCTTCAAACTCTATGTGGGAACTACATGGGATAAAGTATGGCTTGCAAGTGGGATTAAAAAAAAAGTTTTAAAGTTTTAAAGCATTAGCATTCAGCAGTACACAGTGAGATTGAAATCTTTTCAAATTTCAATTTTATTGAAACTACTCATCATATGCTATATTCTGATACCTAACTGTTAAAATCATTTAATTGGTAAAGTTAACAAACTGAAAGCTTTGAACATTTGCATATAGAAAACAGAGACAGTAAGAAACAGCAGCAGCAACTATACATTTTTCAGTACTGCTTACACTGCAGACAGACATTTGTGCATTCTAGACACCCTCAGTCCTCCTCTGTCTCTTGTCCCAGTAAACCATTTTGAGAGTTCCCTCTCAGATTCTTGCTGGTTGATCTTTGACATCAGTGCAGTCTTCTTTACAGCCTCTGCAAAACAAATATATTTAAAAATAGGACATTTTTAAATTTTTCAGGAAGATGGGGTATGAAGATGCTGCCCTTCACTACAGTAAGGAAAACAACAGAGTAAAAGCAAAGGTGCTTGTTTACAGGCTATTCCAATAACCTTTCTACAATGTGTTTAGTAAACGTGAAATATTATGCTACTTACACATGTTAAAATACTACAAAATAATAACTTTTACTTGGAGCAACTCAAGCGCGAGTAAATGACGACAGATTTTTTTGTTTTTGTCAACTATTCCTTTAAGAGTGTCAGTTTTAATAACTTAAATTAGAGCTGCATGATTCTGGATATATAGAGAATCCCATTTTTGTTTAGATTCAAACAGATATCAAGATTCTGAACATCGAACTAAAAATAAAGTGTAATTTACTAGAAGTTCTGTACTAGAAATACTATGACTGGAGTCTATTTAAAATGTTTAATCTTGAATGATTTTTTTATTATTGTATGAATTAATGATTAAATGACTCATGAATATATGTTGTTTCATTACTGGATGAATCTGTGTTTTTTTAATGAATCTCTTGAATGATTTAATGACAAATACATGTGTTTAACAGTCACTTGTCAGCTCCTACTGGTGTAACGTCACTGATATAATCTTTATCTGAATTGTCAACTTTGTTTCAAATGATTTGCTCTATTTTGATAGCTACTGTAGACATCAGTGATTATATCCAAACTAAAATTTTATCCCAGTACTTCTTCGATCATTTAAATAATTCTAACAGAAAAAACGATAGGTGTTGTTCAAAAAGGTTGACACTGTTTTATTCCTACACATGACAACTGCCCTCTCTTTCTGGATCAGTAGGAACACTGACATGAAGCACTGTATTGCAAAAAAGCTCCATGTAAACAACTCAATCGAAATAAAAATGCTCAAACCGATTACGATTTCAATTACTTTAGAAAGGTAGGACAAATCTTTTCTAATCCATTACAAAGGACATGTAAACACTTGATCAAATTGATAACTGAACTAGAAAAGTGTTGCGCATGTGTAATGAAGTAGAAATGACATATGATGCACAAAATGAGCTGATGTTGTTGTAATATTATATTAAAGAACATAATAAATGACTGCAATGTCAATCAAAAATTCTCTTTCTACTTATCAACTGTGAAGTGGTGTAAGACAACATTGTTCAAGTGACCGTTTCAGACTCTGATTTGCAGACACCTTGTTTTAAGCATGAGAAAGGGTGTTTTTATTGCTTGGTTAGTATAAGCAGCACAACTCAAAGCTTTGTGGCTCGTAATCAGGAATCGAAAAAGATAAGATGTGAAGTTTGCTTTTTAAAACAAACTGATGGTTACACTAGTCAAAGCTTGTGTTCACATCTGTTAAGATAGTTGCCTATGTCTCCTACGATTAAAATTAATGGCTAGTGCGTTGGCTGCGACATACGTAAACCTATCAACATCCATCGCCATGACTTATCGTGAGACGAAAAAAATTACATTTTAGTCTCATAACATTGGTTAATGAAACTGCTGTAATTTCGCAACATTGTTTTATCAACAACATCGCAAAAGTTTTGTGCAAATCCGTGATGGAAATGCACCTAGTGTACTTTCTATACTGGATGCGGCGCGGCGCGGCACTGCGCGGCATGGCACGGCACGGCACAATAAATCCCAGCTGGCAAACTGATGCCTTGTTTTATTTATGATGTACTGACAAAGTTTAAAGGGGTCATTGGGTGCCCATTTTCCACAAGTTGATATGATTCTTTAGGGTCTTAATGAGAAGTCTTTAACATACTTTGGTTAAAATTTCTCAGTGGTAGTGTAAAAAAAAAACCCACCCATTTTACCATCAGCCCTTTTTAGAGTGAGCCATTCTGTTCCACGTTCCTTTAAATGCTAATGAGCTCTGCCACCCCGCCTCTATCTCCTGTGGGGTGACGATCAGTAATGTTTACTTTAGCCGCAATTAACTGCAAAACTTGCTAACTAGCACATTATTAAGAAAAGGCGAATTGCAAAGATGCATAAGAAACACACATATACTCGCTTCTGCTGTAGGTGAAACTAGATTACAAATGATTCGCGTGAACACAGACGCATTTATTTAGGCTGCCGAGCACATTTCCTTCAAAAACAAAAGTAATGTTAATCCTCTGCATCTCAGATGTCGAGAGTAAATGATGAGTGCTACTATGTGCATTACTGCATCCAACATTAGAACACCTCAATCGCTCAATCGGAGATAGTCTTGTCTTCCCCTGCACTGGAGTCGAAACAATAATGGTGGTCGGACTGTTCTCAGTGCTCACTCGGCTCAGTTAGGGTGGGTTTAAGTTAAGACTGTCATGTCAATCAACTATCGTGGGAGCGGCCTTGGTCGGTGTGCCATCACACCGACAAGACACTGACAATGACCTTATTTGAAAAAAGGCATATTACTTGGATTACATTGGATTTTTCCCATATTAAGATTAAAAAAATTCCACTGTGTAAATTTATATCATTATAGGGTGGTTGTGTACACACACTGTCAACACACATTTATGTTCAAACTTGTAAAAATAGGTTTTGCATCCGATGACGCCTTTAAATGATTTTCAATGATCGCTTGGCCACATCTAGTGTAGACAGACTTTAGCTGTCACGCCATGACAACTGTCACCTCTGTTTTAGACACAGTGTTAGTCATTTACAAATAAGATTAAGTGGGGTTTGGATCGAGATTATGAACTTTAATTGATTAATCGTGCAGCTCTAATTTCTGATAATATATGTGTCTCTATCTATTTATGATAATATTTGAAGAGAAACATTACACTTTTAATTCAGAATCATAACTATACATTGTATCAAAGGTATAGTTAACTCAAAAATGAAAATTGTCATCATTTATTCACCCTTATGTTGTTCCAAACGTTGGTAACTAGACAGTTGATGGGCCCCAATGATTTCCATAATATTTTTTTCCTACTATGAAAGTTAATGGCTACTATGAACTGTTTAGTTATCAACATTCTTCAAAAAATCTTTTTGTCTTCAACAGAAGAAAGAAATTCATACAGGTTTGGAAAAACATAAGGGTGATGAAGGGTAAATGATGCCAAAACTTTCATTTTGGGGTGAACGTTCCTTTTAAGAAAATTATGTAGAATAAAACTAAGCAAAATCACTACATTGACTAAAATCAAAACATCTCACACATTACAAAAAGTCAGTGAATCCATACCAGAAGTGAGAGTGCAATGTAGCAATTAAAGGACAATCCTCCTTCAAATTGGCAGTGATCAGCTGGGTCCTTGGTGAATCTGTAGTGGGGTGGGCCCAACGAGTCCTTAAAAAGAATAATTTCTTTTTTTTACCATTCCTTTACAATCTTAAACAAAACATATTTAAATTGTACTGAAACTTGCCATTATAAGCCATTTAGGCAACATAAACAAACTGTCAGCTTTGAAACTGTTAGTTATGACTGAAACATGAACCTAATGCATAACAATACCATCAGAAAAATGTGAATCCCCAAAAGAAAGACAAAGAGGATTCACAAAAAAATGGACTCTTCCCATAGATATCATAGCAAGGTAAATACAACTGTATCTTAAAAAAGCTGTATCTTAAAAAAATTGTACACCCCAATTAAATCTACCATAATATAATTTTACCTGCAGTTGCATTTATCCTGATATGACACATCTGAAGGCTGTGATGTTCTCCAGTGAATAAAATAAAGGACTGAAGATGGTGACAAGTTCTATTTCCTTTTCTTTGTGCCACCTCAGAAAAAGGGAAAACAGGGAAAAACAGGGAAAAAAGTTACTCAGATTTTCTATCACCAGTGGAGGAAATGTGTTACAAATGTACTTATAATGATTATAATCACAGTTCAGGTCTGGAAACAGTGGTTAAAACTGACTAACATTTTACTGTAGTCTCTGTATTGGGTGCCTGTTTTCCCTGAAAAACGTGTGCTTGATCTAAAAATGTGAATCAATATCTTATCATTAGAAGTTATCAGTATTTGAAACTGTCATCTACAAAAACATAACACTCTCATACAACACTCTCAACTCTCTTATATATTCCAGTGTTTTCGAGTGTGAATTAGAGTTTAATCACTCACTTCACTTATTCCAGTGCTCCTTTACTTCTCATGAGTTTGAGTTTTAAACTAAACATTAATACACACAAACACACACCAACTTCCCCTGGTGAAAAAACCAGCATATGCTGGTTAGGTATGTTTTGATGCTGGGAGGCTGGTTAGGTAGGTTTTGATGCTGGTTTATGCTGGTCCTTTGCTGGTTTTTGCTGGTCAAGGACCAGCATAAACTTTTTTCACCAGGGTCAAACACTAATTTACACTGAAATACGTGCTAATATGCCAGCGCGCTAATATGCTAATCGCGAGTAGCCTCTCCCTTTAATTTCCTCTCACTCACATTAATTAATTGTGGGTACAAATCATAACTTTATGATGGTTTGACTGAAAAATGTTTTGTTACCTGACATCGTCATATGTTTTCGCGATCTCACACATCCAGTCTGCCCCTTCTTCTGTGTTCAGGAACATAATCAGGAACTGAGCGCGTAATCTTGCGGATCAGTAGCAGCATATCACCAAACTGATTAGTATATTTTCAAACTGCACTAGCAAAAAGGCGCGCGAGGCTGTCATTGGCCAGTTTCGTGAATGACAGTCAGATTAACCAATCCTGATGAAAGCAACAGGTGAAACAACCAATAGAAATTGTTTCAGATTGGTAATGGAAAATAAACTTTTTTTTTTTTTAACAAACGTGTGTGTATTTAGTATTATTTGATTAATTGGTCAAACAGTGTTTTCATGACAGTGTATGAATAAAAATGTAATAGTGATATGTAAAAGTCCACACAGAATCTCACTGCTCTTTTGAGATTAAAACTGTATCTATTATAATTATTGTTACTAATGCTAATAATTAAAATTATACATATACATTTGGATTTTGAAGAGGTGTTTTGATCAAAATATCGTAAAATGCTAATAAATAAAATGTTAATAATCATAATTATTCAAAAGCCAGATATTTCTTGTTATAGACATGACATTTATTCAACATACAGATCTGTTATTATTATTATTATTTTTATTTATTTATTTTTTAAAGATTTTTTTTGTTAAAAACAAATTTGAATGATTTAGCATTTTACATTATCAATTTGTGTCAATGTTAAAACAGCAGCTGACATTATTTCAATCATATTTCATCTTTGAAGGTCGGTCATGTGCCGACTAGACTGAAAAGAAAAGTCTGTACTGTTGGTCCAAAAAGAAAACTGAACACAAAACACAATATGCTAACTGAATGAAACATCACTTTATTCTGAACCCCTGTATCATATGCTGCAAATACGATTTCTGGATATACATTGGATTTTTCCCATCAGAAACATAAATGTCCATTCTGTCTTTCTTCTGTCTGTCTACTGACATTTGTTAAGACATTTGCTTTAAACATTACAGTGTTTACAATAACTTTTGTTAACTCTAAATCCACTTTACCAGCTAAATTACTTAGACAGAAATGCCATGCTACCACACAAATGGACGTTCAAAGACAATATTTTAAAAATGGTGAATAAGGTCAATACTGTACCCACATAGATCCCAAACTCCACCTAGTCCCTATATGTGTACTACCTAGGGCCCATGCAGTCAGCCTATATGGGGCTGATTATGTTTGCTCATGTCTTACCCAAGAGGGTCCCCTATTTGTTTGACCAGACATGGCACTACCTGGGGACACATTCAGCACATGATTTCTAAATTGCCTAAAATAACCAGGTGTTGGTTGTTTTCACTGTGCTGATTGATTATTGTACGACATCAAAGTACTGCAAGAGCTATGCAGAGCAGAGCAGATGCTCCATCCTTTCGAATCATTCTCGTGGTACTTTGTTGTCATGCAATGATCCTGGATGATGAAGCAACCAACCTGGTTAATTTAAGCAATATAGAAATCCTGTGCAGAATATGTCCCCAGAAAGCGGCACGTTTGGTCACCCTACCACATATTAGTAATGGGAAGATCACTACCCCATATGTATTTCCCCATTCACAACCCATACAGTGCTTACCCATGTGGGTACTACCTTGAGCCCATGTAGCCAACCTATAAAGGACTGATTGTGTATGCCCATGTCTGACCCATATAGTTTGGCAAGAGGGCCCTACACGTCTTTCACTGTTCAGAACCCATACAAAGATTACTTATGTGGGTACTACCTTGGGCCCATGTAGGCAGCTCATATGGGATTGATTGTGTTTACCCATGTTCTACCCATATGGTTTGACCAAGAGGGCCCCATATGTGTTTCCCCATTCAGAACCCATATAGAGGTAGCCTTTGTGGGTACTACCTTGGGCCCATGCAGGCAGCCTATATGGGACTGATTGTGTTTGCCCATGTTTTACCCATATGGTTTGAGCAAGAGGGCCCCATATGGGTTTCCCCGTTCAGAACCCATATAGAG